>SNQJ01S0182684.1:16882-34882 GCA_010110895.2 Picea sitchensis | reverse complement strand
TTTTGAGTGAGCTGGAAAAGGTGGGTGGCCATCGATATCCACCTGGATCAATGCTCAAGTCAAAGGAGTGGACTTTGAAGAAACTTTTTTTCCTGTTGCAAGAATTCAAGTTATCGGGATGTTTTTGGATTTTGCATGCTACAGAAAATTCAAAGTCTACCATATGGATGTAAAATCAACATTTTTGAATGGTGATCTTGATGAAAAAGTTTATGTGGAGAAACCAGAAGGTTTTCTGCTAAATGGCAAAAAGGATTATGTTTGTCACTTAAAGAAAGCCTTATATAGGATAAAACAAGCTCCAAGAGCTTGGTATTACAGACTCGACAAGTATCTGCACTGGCAAGGTTTTAAAAAGGGAACAATTGATAGCAACGTATACATCAAGGATGAAGGTAATGACTTGTTAATTATCATAGTCTATGTTGATGATATTATTTTTGGCAGTAATATTGAATTAATGAGTAAGAAGTTTACAGTTGCAATGCAACAAGAGTTTGAGATGTCCAAGTTAGGATAAATCTCCTTCTTTCTTGGGTTACAAATCCATCAATTAGAAAAAGGAATTTTCATTTCTCAAGGTAAATATCTCAAGGAAATATTGAAGAAATTTGGCATGGAAAACTGCACACTGGTAAGCACTCCAATGACTACCAGTTGTAAACTCAATAAGGATGTTGATGCTCCAGAAGTAGATCAGACCATGTATAGTTCTATGATTTGTAGTTTACTTTATCTCACAACTTCAAGGCATGACATCATGCAAGTTGTTGTTTTGGTAGGAAGGTTTCACTCCAATCCCAAAGAAACTCATATTCGTGTAATCAAAATAATATTTAGGTACTTGCAAGGCACTATTGATTATGGATTATGGTATGCAAAAAACACAGACCTCGTTCTCAGAGCTTATATAGATGCATATTGGGAAGGAAGTATTGATGATAGAAAAATCACTAGTGGAGGTGAATTTTTCCTTGGCAGTTGTTTAGTATCCTAGATCAGCAAGAAACAAACTTCCATTTCCCTCTCAACAGTTGAAGCATAGTATATTGTTGTAACATCTTGTTGTACACAAGTATTGTGGATAAAGACCAATATCAAGGATATTCAATTTCCTTGTGATCAATCTGTTTCTATCATGTGCAACAATACAAGTGTTATTAATCTCTCCAAAAATCATGTTGAACACTCTAAAACAAAGCATATCCCCATCAAGTATTACTTTCTCAGAGAATAGGTTCAAGATCAGGTGGTTAAATTAGAATATGTTCCTTCCAAACAGTAGATTGCAGATATATTTACCAAACCATTACCTAGGGACTCCTTTGAGTACCTCAGAGAAAAGTTGGGAGTCCTTCCCACTCCTCATTCAGGCGCATAAATCTTCATGACAGGTTGGAGGCTACTGAAAGACCCGCCTAGCCTCAGAGGGAGAAGTGCAAGAAATTGAGCAGTAGGAAATACAACATTATGATAGGGGGAGTCACTCTTAGTATATACGCATTTAGAAGGAGAATTACCTTTTCCATTGATGTCAAAGGGGGGGAAACATACAACTACGACAAAGAGGATCATATAGCAAGGGGGAGTGAAGGCTAAATGAACACAGTATAAGGGGGAGCAACTCAACAATAAGAGTTTCCATCAATGACAAAGGGGGATTTTGTTTAGCATATGTTGTCATTGATGTCAACATGGCACACAGGAAAATGAAGTACGCGGAAGGCTTGAAGTGTGCATAGACATGTTAAGTTTTGAGCTATTATTATTTTCTTTTCAATTTACTAGATAACAATAGCATAGGTAGGATCACTGAGAGAAACACAATCACAATATACACAACATTTATCCTGGTAAACCCTCATGGGGGAGAAAACCCAACAAAACTTCCTTAATATAGATAGCCAATACAATGTCAAGACAATAAACCAAACAATAGAGAATATCCTCCACTGAGCAATGCACCTCTCTTTTCCCTATTCTCCCAACTACAGCTACCAAACTTGCACACTAAGTGAGCGAATGAGTGAGTGTTCAAATGAGGCATTGGCTTCCTTTATTTATACAACCTAGCAGGTGCTGGAAAGGTGTCTCTTCACTGGGCAGGGTCGACTTGTCTTCTTAGTGGTTAAAACCACTTTAATTAGCCTGGGGGATGACTTCTCAATTTGCATAATATATTTAGGGTTTGACCAATCCACGAAAGGGGATTTGGTCAATTACAATGCCCGACATGATCAATCCAAAAAAGGGGATTGATCTAATGAATAATAACTCAATAACAAATAGAATACTCTTTGCAGTTACAATATTTCAACACTCCCCCTTAACAACAATGGTATTCTACAACATCATCAGGAGAGGGGGAAGCAACATCAATAGCATCTGGAACACTGACTGGAATATCTATAAATCATTGGAAGTTTTTCTAATCATCATCGTTCACAGCATGGATTTGGAGTAGCATCATCATCCTCATCAGCATGAGGCTAAAGTAACATCTTCATCATCTTTAGCGTGAGGCTAAAGTAACATCATCGTCTTCTTTAGCATGAGGCTAAAGTAATATGATCAACATCTTTAGCATGAGGCTAAAGTAACATCATCATCATCTTTAGCATGAGGCTAAAGTAACATCATCATCTTCAGCATTAAAGTTGAAATGACATTGTCATCATCGTCTTCAGCAAGAAGTTGAAGTGGCATCATCGTCATCTTCAACAAGAAGTTGAAGTGGCATCATCATCATCATCATCATCTGTGTCAACATGGATTAGTATAACACTAATACATTATCATCATCAATAACAGGACAAGGTTGATACAACATCAACAACAACAGTATTACATCACGAAGGTTGGACCATCATCAACATCGACACTAGGATGGAAATCTTCAGCACAAAGCTGACATCTCAGCAACATCAGCATGAAGATGGAAATCTTCAGCATGAGGCTAGAATCACAACAACATCAACACAAAGTTGGAAATATTCAACACGAGGATGGCATCAACAACATCATAATGATGTTGGAAATCTTCAGCACGAGGTTGGCATCAACAACATCAGCACGAAGCTGGAAATCTTCAGCACTAGGCTAGCATCAACAACATCAACACGAAGCTAGAAATATTCAACACTAGGTTGGCATCAACAACATCAGCATGAAGCTGGAAATATTCAACACTAGGTTGGCATCAACAACATCAACACGAAGCTAGAAATCTTCAACACTAGGTTGGCATCAACAAAATCGACACGAAGCTGTAAATATTCAGCATTAGGTTGGCATCAACAACATCTTGTGGTACTCTGACAGATCCAAAGGATCTTCCTAGGAATCAAAATATTCCCTAGGATATAAAATCCTAACGGAGCTACCACTACCAACCAAAGCTAGCATATACATGCACAAGTACTCTGACAGCCCATCCTTACGGACCTTCGGTATATGTCCAGGGATGATCAATCCCCTAGGATATAAAATCCTAACTAAGCTACCCGCCATTTTTCAAGATACCATATTATCATCAGCACTACTCCCCCTCTCGAGGAAGGTCCTTTCGGACTATACCAAGCCTGTCTCAAAATTGCTCAAACTTTACATGTGACAAAAGCTTGGTCAACACATTTGCAACATTTTCATTTGTGCCAACATATTGGAGCTTTATAGCTCCTCTCTGCATCATATCATGACTGAAGTTATATTGTATCTCTATGTGCTTTGACTCATCATGGAACACATCATTTTTATACAAATCTGGTTATCACATAGGATCTGAGAGTGGATTCCATCTCCGGATCAAATAGATTTGTCAACAACATCAAAATCCATATGTAACTACAGTAGAAACATGAAAAAATGTATTCTTCTTTTTTCGTGATGAGATCAATACCTGATTGCTTCTCTCTTCCATGAGATCATGTAAGCTATTGTTTGAAATAATATCTGATACTCTTTCTATTAAGTACTTCCAGCTCAATCTGAATCAAATTATATCCATACAATCCGAAGTCATGATCTTCATTATAAATGAGACCAAAATCCAATGTACCCATTAGGTATCTCATCACATGTTTTTCGACAACTAGGTGAACATCCACGAGCTCTGCTGATATTGACTCAAAAGGTGTTCACAAAAAACATATATTTGGTCTATTATTCATCAGATACATCAAGACAATAAATTGTTTGGCCTGCAGTAGCATCAATGATTACTTGACAAGTGTCTACGGGGCTTCACCTTCATTTCCATGGGTGTGTACATGGATTTGTTCAACATGTTAAACCTCTTCATTATTTCAATGCATACTTCCCTTGGTTGGGGAATATATATTTCTCGAACGATCAAGCTTCAAGACCTAAGGGATAATGCATTAGGAACTCTTCATCAAACTACGTATTGAGCTATTACGCAATGCAATGATAGATTTTCTTCATCTTGTCCAAGAATACATCATCTACATATAGTAGCTATAATATAACTAGCTCATCATTCATAACCTTGAAGTAAAGGTTAGAATCAACTTTACTCTTAGTAAGCCCAAGCTCGTCAGAAAGCTGTCAATTCTTCCATACCAAGTTCTAGGAGCTTGCTTCAACCGTGTAGATCTTCCTTCAATTGGTAGACATGAGTCTTTCTATTTTCAATCTTCAAATCATATTGTACCAATCGTTGCCTTTCATCTACAACTCAATTTGCACAATCATGTGTTAGATCTTTGTGTTTTCTAGGGGCACTATCTGCCTTATTGTCTGGGAGTATGTGTGTCCTCTACAAGCTGTTCCTCTGGAAGTGGGACTATGAACCTGCATTTTCTCTGAATTTGAGAATGGTTGCTTCATTCTCACCATGACTATTGAATTTTGAGAGTAACTCCTCTACTTTATCATGACAACTTCATTTTGGCCGAGTGGCTCAATAACTAATATTGAAGGTAGCTATTCTTCTTTCTTGGAGGTAACTCTATCTTTTTATCGTAATCATGTCTCCATGACCCAAATAATCTACTACACCAATTGCCACTCAATTTTAAATATGGGGATTTCTCCCCGCATCTCATACTATATATGAATCATGAGTGTTCTAGTTGTCTTCATAAATAATAGAACTATTTCTTCCGATTCTTGGAGTAGTGTCAATCATAGTCTTCTCCTTCTTCTTTGGGAGAATCCTCTGGACATACATAGGGATTTGTACATATGTAACATGTTTGATCCGTATAGATCAATATTGGAATTCAATAATGACTTCTCTTCTAGTCTCACAAAAGAATCCATATCTAGTCCTTCTGACTAGCTTCCTCCTCATCCTTTGAAACAAGGGAATTTTCTAGGAGATTTCATATCTCCTCTAAATTTACGATATATTCTTCTCATGGAATTTGTCTCCCAATCCTAGAAGATGTCTCTTCATCGATCCTTTTAGTCCGGAGGCTTACTCTCCCATTCTTGAGTCTACAGAGACTAATCATCTCTTACATAGATATACTTAGTGTTGAATACCAAGTCTAAATATGAAACCACCTTGACAGGAAGTAGAATTCACTTGAATTCTACTTCTTTTCAAGGTAGCTTCATTATCCTTTGACCAAGTCTTATGTGAATTATAATGTTTGGTCATCTTTGGAACCTTATGCTCCTTACAGTCAATCTCCATTATAGATACTTTGGATCTCAAAAATATAGTTTTCTTCATCTTCTATGGTACAAGAATGTATATGGTCATGTACATAGTCTTTATGTCTCATTTCATCACATTTCCTTCTATAACCTTCATTTGTCTCCCAATCCTAGAAGATGTCTCTTCATCTGATCCTTTTTCAGATCAGGCTTACTCTCGATTTCTTCTGAGTCTACAAGGACTTCATCATCTCTTACATGGTATACTTGGTGTTGAATACCAAGTCTAAATATGAAAGGTTGAGTCATACTTCAAACGAGTTCAGCTTCCCGTCAAGGTGGCTTCATTATCCTTTGACCAAGTCTTATGTGAATTATAATGTTTGGTCATCTTTGGAGCCTTCTGCTCCTTACAGTCAATCTCCATTATAGATACTTTGGATCTCAAAAATATAGTTTTCTTCATCTTCTATGGTACAAGAATGTATATGGTCATGTACATAGTCTTTTTCATGTCTCATTTCATCTGTTTCCTTCTATAACCTTCACTATAGCTTCCTCGGGGTTATCACCAGTGACCTGAAACAAGATCAACAAACAACAAGCAAGAATAATACTCTTTTGATAATAGTAACAAAACAATAGCATGAATAATCGTCACAGTTTCTCCTTTAGAGCTATCACTTATGACCTACCTAAAACAAAGATCAAAAGTAAGAAACACAATACGAAATGAGATCAACACTCTTCTAGTGTTGTGATCAAACATTCATCCATGGTAACCTGGGACCAACAAAAGAAGTTTCTCCTAGAGGAGATGTTAGTTGTATCTGGTAAATGATTACATTAATAATTTATCTCAATATGTTCGCATGCTACCAAGTATAATAATTTTCAAAGATTGTTACCTCAACTATAATGTTTACTTGTAAAGGGGTAGTTATCAACTTTGTCATGTGCAACTTTGAATCTTATTAACTTAATTAGTCAAACCTGGAACCTAGAGTCTTGTCCTCAAGAATGAGTGTGTTTCTTTTCTTCCAAGTCTTCTTCACTCAAGATGACAAGTGCTTTCTTNGGGTAGTTATCAACTTTGTCATGTGCAACTTTGAATCTTATTAACTTAATTAGTCAAACCTGGAACCTAGAGTCTTGTCCTCAAGAATGAGTGTGTTTCTTTTCTTCCAAGTCTTCTTCACTCAAGATGACAAGTGCTTTCTTCAACATGTCTTATGTACTAAGACAATATGATATCTTGACAGAAAGTTGGGTTAGAGAATAAATTCTATGATCTCAAATTTAATCCATCTAATACCTTGACTTTGATTTTGGCCAAAGGTTAGTATGATGGTCATAGCTTCAACATGCAACCTAGATCAAAATAATTTCATAACAAATAGATGCATATCAGAATAATCAAACCTGGGTTGCATTATTCCTCCGAATGTGTTGGATCTTGAGATCCTTTTGGATCTATGGTAAGAGATCCCTTCTCTTGCAAATACCCTTTAAATATTAACAGTTTAAACATATGTGAATACATACCTCTGATAGTATTTGCAGGTACTGGCACCATCTGGTAGCAACGATAATAATTACCAATTCTTAAAATTTTCAAGGGTGACTGCAACTAGTACTGCAGTTGATACTTCAACTGATACTGCAACTGTAATTGATACTGCAACGGATTCTGAAACTGCAACTGCAACTGCAACTTAGCGTTTATGAGGAAACCCTAAATTTTCAAACTTCAAATTTTGAAATTCTGATCTAGGGGCTAGATGCGTTGAGCTCAGGCGAGTAAGCTGGTACAGTCAGATTTCTGAAAATCCAAATTTTACCCCTTGAAACTGAGCTTGCGGAAATCTAGATTGGTACTTCTGGTACTGGTTCTGGTTTCCTGGTTTTCTAGTACTTCTGGTTTTCTGGTACTTCTGGTTTTTTGGTTTTCTGGTACCAGTGAAAACTAGGGTTTTACTTTCCGGGAGTTGTGCCCACTAAAAAAGTATGCTCAAGGTGCAAAAGAGTTCCCTAGGCTAGGGCGCACTTTTCTAGATGGTTTTTAGGTTGATATTCCTCTTCAACAAAAGCCCTAATTTTCTTGTAGGGAAACAGTGACATTTTTCTTTATCCAGTGAAAGATTCTCTCTTCAGATTAGCTCTGATTCCATGTTAAGTTTTGAGCTATTCTTATTTTCTTTTCAATTTACTAGATATCAATAGCATAGGTAGGATCACTGAGGGAAACACAATCACAAGATACACAACATTTATCTTGGGAAACCCTCATGGGGGAGAAAACCCAACAAAACTTCCTTAATATAGATAGCCAATACAATGCCAAGACAATAAACCAAAGACTAGAGAATATCCTACACTGAGCAATGTGCCTCTCTCTTCCTTCTTCTCCCAACTACAGCTACCAAACTTTCACACTGAGTGAGCAAATGAGTGAGTGTTCAAATGAGGCGTTGGCTTCCTTTATTTATTCAAACTGTCAGGTGTTGGAAATGTGTCTCTTCACTGGGTAGGGCTGACTTGTCTTCTCAGTGGTTAAAACCACTTTAATTAGCCTAGGGGCCAACTTCTCAATTTGCATAATATATTTAGCATTTGACCAATCCACAAAATGGGATTTGGTCAATTACAATGCCCGACATGATCAATCCACAAAAGGCAATTGATCTAATGAATAATAACTCAATAATAAATAGAATACTATTTGCATTTACAATATTTCAACAAGACAGTTTAGTGCAAAGTTGGCGCACAAGTAGAGGAAGTGCATGGAAGGCTTGTAGAGGAAGTGCATGGAAGGATACTTTCTAATAAACCATTGCAGATCCACATGAAATGGAACACCTAGAACAAATTGTGAAAGGTTGAAAACAAAAGTGTAGCAAAAGGATTGAAGGATGAAGGGATCAATGACGAAAAAGAAATCACATAAGTGATTGAGTCTGGCAGGAGTGTGTGCAGAATAGGAGGATAACCTACGACGCAGTTCATATGTGAAGTGGAATGTAATAAATTCCTTTGTCTTCGATCACATAATGACTCAACGAATGTTTATGCTGCAACATGACGATGTTTTGAGCAAGCAACAAGTGATAGAGTGAACTATGACAGAGTGTGTGAAATATTGTGCAGATGAAAATTTGCAGGGTGCCTTGAGTCAGTACGACGAATGGTGTGGTGGAGTGTGACAAGATGAAGTCTGAAGTAGAATGTGATAGAACAAGTCACCAAGGGAACTTACAGTTTAATGGGGTGATTTAGTAAGCACATTATAGGACGAGTGCGACATGATGAAGACTTGTGACTTGAGTCTTTCTCTCTGGTTCTATCTGCGCAGTGGATGCTTTGTAGACCAAAATGAAATTATTGTGTTATTCTTTAGGAGATGCTCGGATAATATGGAGCAAAATCATAGGAAGACGTGGTCCATTTTATGTAGTCAAAGTTTGTCCACATTGTAATATTCATGCGTCCACATACTTTATTTAGACAAAATTGTAACTAACATGATTTTGATATGGTCAAAGTTTGTCCACAATATAATTGTCATACCTTATTTAGACAAAATCGTAATTGATAGGATTTTGATGTAGTCAAATTTTGTCCACATTGTAATTGTTACGCGTCCACATACAGGAAGGTGAAATTAGGCAAATTAATATAAGTATGGATGCACGAAGTGAGGTGGAAGATGATACTGTAACAATTCATAGGAAAACAAATGTAAATTTGTTAGGATGTGTTGAAAGATTTAGTGATGTAACAAATTTTTTTGAGTTTAGGGTGTCAGGGTGGTGCTAGGGTGAGTCAAAGTTCACTGAGTATTGGTGTCCTCATTTTTTGTAATGGGTTGGTGCCTAAGAGGATTGGTGTCCTCATTATCTGTGACAAGTTGGTGCCTGAGAGGATTGGTGTCCTCGTTATCTACGACAGGTCGGTGCATGTTGAGATGAAAATTTATAACTTGTAAGTTGGTGCTTGCAGAAGAACAAAAAGAGGATGTTCTATGGTTTTTTCCTGCATTGGGTTTCCACGTAAAAATATTTGTGTAATGTGTTCATTGTGTTGTTTTGATTTATGTTTGTATCTACCATTAAGTGCACACTTCTAAATAACTTAGCTAGCTATATTGATTTATGCTTGTATCTTCCATTAAGTGCACAATTCTAAATAACTTAACTGGTTGAAAGGAAAGAAAAATACAGAAGGTTAATGTAATATTGTTCACCCCCCCTATCAGTATTGTTGTGAGTATAAAAACCAAAGGATATGTGTTCTCCTCCAATTTCCCAATGCTCCTCCTCCTAGTTATGTACCTCCCCTAATTGAGCAACCAACTCCCCCATTATGTTCACCCAACAGGTTAGGCATCATGTCGATCAAGATAAAAACCTCCTAGGTAGGTGGTCGAAGTGGATATTTTTGGCCACCCGCCTATTCCACTAACTTAGAATCATTCCACATCTTGGAAATTTTACTACAATTATTCAAGTCCCAAACTTGTAGTGCATTTTTCAAGCATTTCTCTTGTGTTTCTGGAAATTGACATAGGCCACACAATCTTTGATTTTTCTACCAAACACACATACCGTGGATTAAGCTTTGTAAGATCCCAAGAATGTCATAAACAAAGTTTGTATGTAAAAATCATACCCTTGGGAGGCTGAGGTATCAACTAAACTCCTTAGGGATCACATTCCTTTTGCCACATCATTTCCTGAGGTAAGGGTTTTGGATATTTATGGTTTTTTCATCTTAGGGAATCATACTTTGTGTTAGAAGGAACTTTTTGCCTCTTTTAATTCCTTTGCAGAATGGGTGTAACCAACGCATCTCTCTTCAAAGATAATATACCACCATTATAGTTATTTTGTATTTATTTGCATTTTGAAATATTTTCCTATTTCACTCATTAATAGAGTTTGGGTTTCATTTTATTATTGTTCTCTATACAACATCACTATGTGTGTTTCCATTTACATTTATACCTTCATTTCATTCTCTATATAATTGGGATCAGTGTTATCATACAAATAAACTCTTTGTTGTTTCTCCATGCATGTCCCCAATGAGGTTAGGGTACAGGGAATTAGGTCTTGAACTAATTGAGATAAGGGAATACCACTCTCGCCATCCCAAGCAACCTCCCATTGTAGAAGAAAAGAGAGATGACGGAGTTAGATATCCTATCAAGTTGTTGCTTGAGGAATCCCTTGCATGATAGATGAATGAGATGATGGAGTTGGATATGTTATCAAGTTGTTTCTTAAGGAATCCCTTACATGATAGAGGAACAAGATGATGGATAATTTCACCCAAATCCTTTGATGATTTCCAATGATGTCAGAGACACCTTTGACAAGAAATTATTTTAGAGGTGCAACACCCTTCAACTTGGTACAAGTTAACTTTAACATTCATTTATCTGATGTCCGGAGAGATGAAAATAATTTAGAAAAATGGTTAAATCTATTAGAGGGTTATTGCTCTCTTCAAAAGTTTTTGAAAATGAGAAGATCATATTTGCACTCCTTAAGTCCCCTCCCCATGTCAAATATTGGTGTGTTGGTTACTAAGAGAGACGTGTCATAGATGATTCCTCAACATTTAGTATAGAACCCACTTGGGTGTATTTTGTTTATGCTCGTGAGGAGGAATTATACCCTATCAGAAATTATGATTACTAGTACACAAGATGGACCACTTTGCATCAAGAAAGAGACCAGATGATGCCAAAGTACACTAATATATTCCATACCTTGTGCTTAAAGATAGGTTCCAGAGACTTAGAGTGACATTTTTTCTTGAAGTATTGTAGTGGCCTACACAGGTACATCCAAAAACAAAATTGGTCATATGTTTAGATAATATCCTCATCCTCAACAAAACCTGGGAAAAACAATTGCATCACATTCAGTAGACCTTGAGCACCATGTGGACGCACACAAGTTATATTCAAATATATAGAAATGTTCATTCAACGTGCATATGATTCAATATATCAGATACATCATGGATGAACACGGTGTGCATGTGGATATAACCAACATCCAATTCATTCACGATTGGTCGGCCCCAATGACTCTAATATAGCTTTGCAGTTTCTTGTGCCTAACTAACTTCTATCACAAGTTCATGTTGGGGTTCTCTCATATCACTTATCCTCATAGCCAAGTGACTAAGGGTGGGGCCAAACCCAATTTCATTTGGGTTGAGTCACAACATAAAGCATTCAAGGATCTAAAACACCACCTTTGTTTGGCACTAGTACTGACTCTACCAGACCTACAATAGCCTTTCGAGATTGAGATAGATACTTAAAATTATGATATATATAGATGTATTCCTCACTCATAATGGGCATCCAATGGTATATCATAACAAGACACTCTCTGATGTAGTTTGCAAGTACCCCACCTATGACAATGAGATGTACTATATTGTGCAGGCTTGTTTCTAATGGAAGCATTGCATTTTGGGGAAGGATATGGACATCCACGTTGATCATAAGCCCCTATATTTCATGCATATGAAGGGAAAGTTATAGAATGACCACCATCATAAATGGTCAACAAACCTACAAAAATTCCACCTAAACATCAAGTATAATAAGGGAAACACAAATCTCATTGAAAACTACCTTAGCGGGCCTTTGGTTGTGGTGATGACCATAGTACTAAATTATTGTGGAAATGAGACCTTTGTGTGGCCCCAATTTTATGACAATGACCCTAACTTCATTGTTAGCTATCATGAACTAGTCACAGATAAACCACTTTCAAACTTTCTTCTCTATAATGAACTTTTATGCCATTTGGGTCATATATGTGTTCCTTCAAGAAACCGTGAGACACTAAGTTGGGAGGTGCATCACAATTGGGTAGCTAGAAACTTTGACATGGAGAATATAGTGACAATGTTTCAAAAGTACTTCTACCAGCCAAATCTCGAACAAGGAATCAATAGGTATATCATATTGTGCACTACCTATGCCATCAATGAACCTTCCATCAAGAAGTAGGGGTTGCACATTCCTTTTCCTACCCTAGAAAAATCCTAAGAGTCCATATTCATGGACTACGTGTCTTTCCCACCTTGAACCAAGCATGGAAAGAACTGTGTATTTGTGGTTGTTGATCAATTATCTATTCTCTAAGATGGCCATTTTGACACCCTACGAGAAGATTATCACAACAGAGGACAGTGCTAAGATTTTCTTCGAAGCATGTTTGGGTCCATTTTGGACTCCCATGGACCATTATTTTAGATAAGGATAGTAGGCTCATGTGTACATGTTAGTCTAGCCTAGGGTCACTAATGCATACAAAGCTAACTAAGTCAATTGTTTTCCACCCCCAAACTAATGGATAGATAGAGGTAGTCAATAGGATGATTATGCATATCCTAAGAATGTATAACTCCAAACATCCATGCACATGGAATGAGAGCCTTCCTTATGTTTGACATGGATACAACATATCCCTTCATAGCTCTATTGGACAAAACCCTTTTCAGGCGTGTTTGGTTTCTATTTGTTAACCCCAATTGACATAACTATTCCCATTGTATATACATAAGAAGAACCCTCCTATTCTCAGATTGAGGCTAATAGAGAAACCAAATTTGTTGAACATATCCAATACATCCAACAACTAGTTCATGATATTCTACAAAAATACGATGCTAAAAGTACAAGCAATTCCATGATTAGCATCAAGTTCCACACAAGTTTCAAGTGGGAGACAAGGTGTGGGTGCATTTCATGTAGAAAGAGTGCCCCATAGGATACCATTGGAAGCTCCACCCACTCTAGTGCAATCCTTACATAATCACCAAGGATATGGGTGAGAATTATTTTGAATTAAGTATTCCCCCTTTCCTTGGCTTGCACCCTGTATTTAATTTGAAGTTGCTTCGACCATGTTGTCCACCTCTCTTGGACAACTCAAATATGCCCAATCACTTGGCCCCTACAAAACTCAATCCTAACTACATTGAGAAGGAAACTATTGAATGGATCATGGACACTAAGATGAAGGGTGCTCACCAGTGGACCATCCAACTATATTTGGTCATCAAAGAGGGGGAACTCCTTCACTAAGGTAAGTGGCTCGCCAGGAGTCGGATTTAGTAAAAGTTTCCCCATCTGATGGAGGAACTTGATGAAACTGGGACCATTACTTCCTAATGGGGGGTGACTATTCTAGGTTGATACTAGTGGCCACTCACATGTGCCAATAACTCAAAATGGTTCCACATTTTGGTAGTTTGACTATATTTTTTCAAGTCTCAAACTTCAGGCACATTTTTTTAGGCATTCCCCTCCTTCAAAGATAATTACACCTCCAATCATACCAATACATATGTATCATATCTATAAAAATCACGAGATAAAATATGCATACATATCCATTCATTGATCTTGAAAAACAAACTCATGGGAAGAGTAACAACAACCCATAAAGGGTCATCATCAAATTATGAGCATGATAAACCCTCTCATGTACCTGAAAACCTCTGACAACTAAAGAAACAACCTCAATAAGGTCACCTCCCTCTTACTAAGACAAACATAAAGAAGGAATATCATCATGATCAACTCCCTTTTCCCAAGATAATCCAACAACCTTATCATTGGTACTCATCACTACTCCCATAAATTGTAATACTAAAATCAATCATTGATTCCACAACCATAGGTACAAATGACCAATATCACCTCATAGTTTATCATCACATTAGCTATCACATCCATGATTAATCTCTTCACAAATGTACAAGATGTACAACCAATACTATCCCAAGGGATAATGTTAGATGCTCCCTACATATATAACAATCACTAAAATTAAGTAAGATTGTCTTTCCTGTAAACTCTTGGATCACAACTCAAACAAAACAAATTCACCAGAGATCATCATTTTTTCTCAGAATGAATCAACCCAATCAACAATAATCAAGTTTTCAAGCATGCATTTCACATGCACCAATCCACTCAAAAAACTTGTATCCATTGGAATAGATAAGCCACCTATCACAAGTCCTCATGGGTATCACGACTATTGAAATATAGACCACATACCACCCATCAATGAAGTATAACCTCCACCTATCACATGTGAAAATACACCAAAATCTATTGGAAAAAATTAGAACCTATCACAGGTCCTCATGGGCATCACTGATCCATGAGGATATTAGTGGCCTCTCACCTATTCCAACTGGCTCAAAATAGTTTTTTTGGCAATTTACTATTTTTAGCATATTTTCAGGTCCTAAACTTCCGAGGCCATTTTGAGGGCCTAAACGATGTTTTGTCACGATAAAGAACCTCATTAATTTTCAAAGACATGATTGATCTTGTGAAATGAAGCTACTCGTCAATACATTTTCAATGAGCTATCGTGCGCCCCAAACAGAGATCGTATGCAAAAGTTACAACCCTAAGAAGTTGATGTACAAAATTACCCCAACGAGGCCCACATGAATTTTGGCGCTTCATCTCCCTTGGTTAGGTTTTTGGATGTATAGGGTTTTGGAATTCATGTTTATTATAAAAATGGGTTCAAAGCCTCATTTTACTCATCTTCTTGTGAATGATCATAGTCGTCACATCTATTCTCAGAGATAAGATGCCACCATTCTAGCAAGCTTGTTTTCAGTCTGCATTTTACAGTTTCAGGATATTTCTTATTTAATAGAACTCAAGTTTTATCGTATCTCTATTATTATTCACTATGTCTCTATTTTAATATTATAAATCTATGTTTTCATTTTGTTACACTCATAAATCTAGATCAGCAGTATTAGAGCGGTCTGCTCCTTGTCATTTTTAGTGCATGTCCCCGATGTGGTCATAGTATCGAGAGTTGGGTATTGAGCTTGTTTTTCTTGAGGACAACTATTCTCACACTCCCAAGAAACTATCCATGGCGAGAGAAAATAAATACAACAGGACAAGGAACAAGATGATGGATAAATTTGCACAAATCCTTGGTCGATTGCTGACAAGCAATGCATCCACCTCAAGCAGAGGCGTCTCCCCCTTCAAGGTACAGATCAATTTTGATATTCCTATATTTGAAGTTCAAATAGATGTGGATGTCATAGATAAATGGTTAAACCTTCTAGAAGGGTATTTTTTGTCCACGACTTTTCCAATAGAGAAAATATTACATTTGCACTCCTCAAGGTCATCCCCCATGTCAAATATTGGTGGGAGACTTTCTGTTACCAAAAGGAAATATAGGGATCCACATTATTTGCAGTTGAACCCACTTGGAGTTCCTTTAGGAATGATATTAAGGAACAATACTACCCTGTTGGAAGTTATGACGGCTTGTATACAAGATGGACCACACTGCAGCAGGAAATAGACCAAACATTGCCAGAGTTCACCAATATATTCCATACCTTCCACACCAAGCTGGGTATAAAATATTTTGAGTGACATATGTGTTAGGACTCAGAAATGTCACATTTATATCCTCTTTTCCCTTCACTATTCCTTACATTTCATGGTCCTAATAAACCTTTTATCATACCATTTCCATAATGATATTTGGGTTTCTCCTTATTATTTTCCATTTTATTCATTTTAGTATTATAAGTGAATTTGTGATTAAATATTAGAAATTAACATGTTCTCACTAATATCTCAAATATATGTGAGCTTTGTAATGTTTAGGAATATGTGAAGGATTAATTCAAAAGAATTCATGAATATCTCCTCCACCATTTCAAGGAGATAATTATTCAAACCTATTCCAAAGGAGAAGATCGTGGAGATTTGGATAACATATCTTATCCAAAATATATGAGAGATATGTGTGAGGATTTAAAGGGATTATATTTTGTAATAATGGTAAATAGGTTGAGAGAATAGTGGATCTACAGATATGAGATCCTTATCTTATTTTCAAATCTCTCATGTATAAAAGAGAGTGCCCTCTCTCCATTTGTGGAGTCTTAGATTTCATTAGTCATGATTAGTCTTAGATTTTGGAGAAAGTTTTTAGATTAGATTTTGATTAGAAATGAAAAGGGATCTTAGCCTTTGTTTCATAGAATTGGTTTTCATGCTTTCATGATTTTGTCATAGAGTTGATTTCATCATTATAATGCAAGATGGATTCATTGTTGATGTGAGCTCACATGTGTCATGTTGTCTTGTTTCTCTTCACATGTTGTTATTTCCTTATGCAATTTCTTTCTTTCCAAGATAGATTATTTCATGCAATCTACTTTCAATGCTTTCTAGATTAATTTGATTTCATCAATTTAGCTTAAGGGGGGAATTAGATTGGTAATTAGTAATTAGTAAGGGGGGTTAGATTAACTTAATTCCACTTCAATCCTGCACATACAGTGCACGTTCTTTGTAAGCCTACAAACCTCAGATTGGTAAATTAAATGCTTGGAGATTTATTTAACGATGATAAATTGCACCAACATTTTGGCGCCGTTGTCGGGGAAAGCGCAAGGGATTGAAGTTTAGTTTGAATTTTTCTGCAAGTGTGTCTACATGTGTTGGTAAGGGGTCATAGCAGCTACTTGAGTGTAGACTCCTCATGTTCTCCATGCCAACATGTTCCTAACTCTGAGGTGTCGGGGAAATGAGACGAGGGGAAGAGCCTATGCATCTGTTGAGGCACCTAAACACGCTCAACCTCATTTGGGACAAAGCATGCAGAGTGTGTTTCAATTCCAGCAAGCTTGGTAGTGTAAATTTCAATTCCAATAATTTCAATTTCCGTAATTTCAATTTCTGCAATTTCAATTTCTGCAACTGTGAAGAGGTTTTTGTGTGTTTCAACAAAAGTTCTTTTATTTAAGTTTTTCATTTCGAATTGGGTGCTGTAAGAATCCCTTTTTCAATATGATTTAACTATGAGTTTAAGCTTGGAACAACTCACTCAGATCCTTGCAAAAGTCAGGATCTCCTCTTCTCACGAAGAGGAGATATTGACAGCAGCCACGAGCTTAATTACTCCTCCAGCAGCGAACTAGGAATCAATATTCGAGGGATCCTGCACATTTAATGAAGAAAAATTATGTGAGCAAGAGATCCAGGAGGACAATGAGGAGCTGCAGCATGATCTGAAGGAGGGAAACCGCACCTACGAAATCTATATCGAGCAATGGTTCCAGGTAAGTACTCATTTAGATCAATTTTGTTTTTATTTTCATTTAGTTATTTTGTCACTACAACAACTACATTCATTCATTCTTGTAAATTTCCATTTTTCATTCGAAAAGTTGCCATTGAACATATTGTTGTTACTGCTACATGAGTGGCTACATTGTCTATTTAATTACACGTAACTAAATTCTAATTGTTAATTAGTATAGAGTAGG
>SNQJ01S0182684.1:0-15773 GCA_010110895.2 Picea sitchensis | reverse complement strand
GATTGGCCTAGACAAATCAGTTTATATCATAACATTGTTTCTGTGCAGGTTGCTATCAGATGTTTGTTATGAAGACATTAGATATAGACTACTGTGGTGGATATGTTCCACTGTTCGTGAGGCAGATATTCTTTCATAACTCACAGATGTGAGTGAAAGATTGGCCCAAATAATTCAGTATATATCATAACATTGTTTCTATGCAGGTTGCTACTAGATGTTTGTTATGAAGACTGTATGATAGTAGGTGAAGACTACTGTGGTGGATATGTTCCACTGTTTGTGACTATATGTTGCTGATCAAGTACTTGTGTGTTACTTGGTGTGGTAGTGAACCACTGGACTGTAGTTATGTACTACTATGGATAGACATAGTTGTGTTCTATTTCTATTCTAACTACCTTGAAGACTATCAACAATTTATTGAAAATAATCACCATCCAGACGAATGATGAACATAGGTTTTCCAAATGGAAATTGGTTGAGAGAATTTACTCCTCTAGATTATAAGAGTGGCTCTTGTATCAATCCATGGTGTGAGTGACTTATCCAGCATCATGTATAATTACTCAGATGAAGTATGGTTTCGAGAGATGATGCAGCTGATGGTGATGGTGATGCTCATGATCTAGTCATGAGATAGTCTAAACGACTATATTGATGCTACCGGGTAAATGGTATGTTTTTGTGCTCAAGAACATTACCTATAATACCTCCCTAGCTAGGAGGGAGTGTTAATATTATGGTAGCTATGGGAGGTATTTACCTCCATTTGTGAACCTGACGAGAATAGGAGACTCCAGAAAGTAGGAGAAAACCCTAATGAGTTGGCTAATAACCCTAGAAGCCTTGTCGGCTCAAGAAGATAATTAATATTAGGTTATTAGCCTCCAAGAGAAGAAGTCAGCCAGAACTAATAATAATATACTGAACAAACACTATCCAGAAGGAGAAGTCGGCCCCAACAAATCTGGAAAAACCAGTATAAATACAGGGCGCCAGTTCTCATTTGACACATCTAAGAATTGCAGTTCCCAGTTTGGTACGCACTGTAGTTCCCAACTTGGTGCGCACATGTGGAGGAGGGTTGCAGGTGCAGCTGCAGCAACAACTAGTTTTCAGTGTTGGCTTGGACTATCTCTTGGCTAGGGTTTGGACTATCTGATCAACTATTGTTGGTGCGCTATCCTTGGAGGAAGATGCGCTACACCTTGTTTGTCTATCTAGCCTATGGTTTGCTTCCGGAGTAATTCTCAGTCAAGGTTAAGGTGCTCGGAGGGTGGCTTAGGCCTATGGTTGGGTGACGAGGGTATCGTCAGTGGTAAAACAAGCACACTATCTTCTATATTCTAACACTTATTTCAATCATCTCATTCATGTATTGATCCTATGAGCTCGGCTTCTGGAACTCATTGATCAATAGTTTCTTAATGTCATCTAGTGTCCTTGTCATTCCGGGAACACTGTTCATGTCTAGACTCATGTACCAGTCTAGGGCGTGGTCCCTTAGTGTGATTTCTAGCTACGTGAGTTTGGTGTCTTCATCAATGATCTTCTTTGCTTCCCAGATCTTTGTGCAAATGAACAAATGCTTCTCAGGGTCTTCTGCTGCTTCTCCTCAAAACTATGGTAATATGATAGTAGGATCGTGTCCTACCATTCCAAATACTGAGCTACTCCCTCCTCCGCGTGGTGTAGATACTTGACTAAGGTTGCCTGAACTGGCTCCTCTAGTTGTTGCTCCTTGTGTAGATGTATTTCCTATTGTCGGGCTTCCTCCGAACTTTGGTTGTCTAAACAGTGGTGTTCTCTTTGGTGTATTGGTCGCACATGGGTTTATGGATTCCACACTGACATTAATTTAAAAGGGAGGGCTGCCTTTGCCTCCCATTCTTGGGCCTCTTGTTTTCCTCTCGTACACAACGCGTAGGATTTTCTCAATCTGCTCCATAGCCAAGATATCCTCTACCTCTTCCTCATCGTCGGCCAAGCCCTCCCTCTTGGTTATGACTCTCTTCTTGGTATTCACCTTATATTGGTAGGGTGCTCCGCTACGCGTCATTCCTGATGATGCCAGGATCCACTTGACTTGGTTGTCATCCATAAAGATTGGGTCCAAGGGTTCCTCCTGCTTCTTCTCTGTATTCCGACCTTCTTCCATTCCTCCTCTCTCTCAGAGTGCTTCCCCACTTCCCCCATGCACGCAGGGAAGTCTAGCTATCTGATTCCATTGTCATAACACCTTTGTTATATAGAAATATCTTGATAGAAGCATATAGTGATTGAATGTACCTTCCTCTGGGTCCTCGTAGGAACTCTTGCTCGGCCGCGCTGCATGACTTTGCTGTGTCTACCACAATTTCTGTGATAAAGCCTGCCACAATACTGTCAAGCCAAAAATCGACTGCGCGGGTGAATTTGTTATTCACTTGCTGCAGTTGTTGGATCTGTATTGGAGTCCAATATAGTTGTCGAATCCAGTTCATCGTGTGGTTATCCTTTACCCTTAAGATCCACTCCTGTATTAGACGCGAAAAATCACAGAAAAAAACTTCGTGTAAATACGTAAATACGTATTTATCCAGGTATTTACGCGGTGTGATCCTAGGGTTTCTATTGTCTTTTTGTGCAAACTATATCTCTTTAGTCCTCAACCAGCCCTCGATTTCTTCTCTCGTGGGGTTCCAAGGTCTCAACATCCCCTTCTAATGGTTCATTGCTCTTCTGTTCCGCTCCTTCAGTTCGTATTCATTCTATCTCATCTAATCAGTCCCTTCTTGTTCCTCTTAACACGACAACAAAACCATTTGTTGGTTACTCATTTCCCTTCTCGAATTTTCTAAGTTATTGACCCAGGGTTCATGTCATTTGAGTTTCCAACAAAGCCTCTAAAACTATCGGCCCTCCTGGTAAACTAGAAGGCAACACAACGCCCAGAAAGCGCTGTGCAGTCTCACCCGAGATAACTTTAAATGGATGGTTGTAAGACTCATGTGTTTACAGCCTAGGACATAGTAGGGGATATGGGTTTCTTGATTAAGGTCAGATACCGTGAGCTGTAAGGGAGAGTTRTTATTCCTTAGATTCRCATACGACTATTCCACAATTYAATTTAAGCAAAGTATAARCAGATTCATAACAATGTATTAACTCATTCATTAAGTTTAACCATCAATTGCTAAAAGAAAGAAGAAGCATGCATACATTTAACACATTACACGATGATTATCGTGGTTCACCCCCTCCTGGGCTACGTCCACAAAGATTTGKCTCTTGGCTCTTGTATTATGATAGTTTTGCATTTCCATCGCCTCACGCTTACAATTCTCCACAAAACTGGGTAAGATCTATGTGAGGYGAACTAGATCGCACCAGGCTCCACGGCCTGCGGTCTAATCCTGAGATATACCTTTCCTCGTATCTCCTTTTCTCAAAAGCTTACAAAATTGGTTCATTCCACTMAAAACATTACAAAGAATCACTAAGAACTACTAACGAACAACCCTATATGATACTTTCRTATCTATTTTTATACATCTCGGGCTCTTTAGCCTTCTTCATAATATTACCAAAACYCTAACCCTTATTATGTTAGGTATTTCTCCCATACACGTGTTGCTCCTCCTCCAGCTGTCGCTTTCCTTTGTGCACGCTTTCTTGCATGCGCGCATGCTGTTCTTCTGCCATTTGTTACTTCAGTTTTCTGCATGATTTCTTTCCCACGATCGTTCTTCTTTCCTCTTCGGCCTGCTGCCAACACCCTAACAACCCAAAAAGCCCATAAAAATGGGTGATATCCTGCGATCTCCACTTAGCCTAGGCGCTCCATCTTCGACCAGCCTGTCGAAGTCCCAAAAATGGCCAAACATGACCAACGTTTCCTCAAAACTTGGTCGAGGACCAACAGGCCCCCAACACTCACTTGTGACTCATCTTGAGTCACTCTGATCTGGGCAACTTTGCTTCGAATTCCTTGATCTTAGCTCGAGCTGCCTCGACTTGTTTCTTCGCCAGAGGCTCCTGCTCGACAAAATCCTGAATTACTTGCTTGGTGACAGGCCCTTCCAGGCGTTGTTCCACTGTCACGACCATCTATTCCAACTGTGAGACTTGTCCCTCGATCTCTTCAAAAAGCGTGCAAGCTTCATCCTGCACCGACTGGAGTCTCTGTGTCACTTTCATAACATTTCTCTGGATGGTAGTGACCTGCTATTGGACTCTGCGCTACTCCTGTGACCTCTTCATCTTTTCAACTGTAGTCAACAGTTTCATCTGTGCTTGTACGATGGACGTCTGCTGCTTTGGTTCCTGGAGTTGTGCTTCCAATCTCCTCAGCTCTGGATCTTCTACAAGGTGCTCATAGGTCTATGCACTTCGATCACTCAATTGTTTACATTGTGAGGACAATGCCCTGATTCATTCTACTGAGCTCTTGACAACTTCTTCCCTCTGATCCCGCACTTCTTGCGGAGTGCTCGACACTGCTTGAAGTTCTGATTCTGCTACTCTTGCTGGAAGCTGTTGAATGGCCTCAACGAGCTTCCCCACTTGCATCTCTGTTGAATCTGGTTCCTCCCGTACCAAGGTCAGCACAGAGCAGAGTGCTCTAGTCACCACCTCTTTAACCCCAATCTTCTCCGCGAGCAACTGGTCTTTCTCTTTCTGGATTTTCTCTTTGTCCTCTTCGAACATCACCCTAAGTTCATCTTTCTCTTTCTATGCAACTTGAAGTTTCTCTAGGACCTCCTCCTTTCCTCGCTTTAAGGCCTCTGTGGCCTATTCCTTTTCCTCTTGGGCTTGACGAAGTCGAACCTCTGTTGCATATGATAACCTTCGCAACTGGGTGGGCTCATCCCCCAATTCTACATTTTCTGCCGAGGATGGCATAGTAGGCATTGCGTGGCTCGAATGGATAGCTTGTTGGATGTCTCTGAATTCTTTCTCTATTCTGTCGTGCATCAAATCCTTCTTTTCCCCATGTTTCTGCAAGATGTCTTCTGAAGCATCTTCTACAACTGTGATTATGAGATCAATGTCATCCACTGTGAGCACATTTTTCGACTGAGGCTTGTTGGMGCGAGCCTTCTTCCTTGCTGAAGGTTTCTCTGGGGAAACCTTCCTCTTCTGTGATGCTTCTGTTGYGGTGAGAGGATCCTTCGGTGGTGTAGCTTCACCTTTGTCCTTCTTTTCTTCTTATTCCCCTCCTTCGTCTCGGTTCACTTCGTCTCCTCTTCCTCCTCCAGGTGATTCAGGAACCGTTTCCTTGGATGTGCTGTCCTTCTCATCGATTTCTATGTCTTGGAATTCGCCCTTGTTCTTCTTTTTCTTGGCGCTGCTCTGTCCATCATGTTTGACCTGGGTGACTAATGGGCTATCGATGATATCGGGGTCGGAGAGTTATGCATCCTCCACCGATACAAGGAATTATGCTGGCCATTCCTTAGTGATCTCTTCCATGTCTTCCTCAATCAACTTATAGTAAGACTGTATCTCCTCCTTACTTTCATCCCCATGCGCAGTGATGTAGATGAAGTGTCAGTTTGTGTTGAACTTCGCTAGTGGCTTGTATCGATGGAGTGTATTTGGGGTCATTCACGGAAAGGATTCGCACTTCAAATGTAGGTAATAAGTATGGAAGACAACATTCGACTGCCACTACTTCACCATATCGTTCGTATACCATAAGGTAGCGAACCTGATGACCAATGGTTTTGATGGCCCGACTTTAGGGAATGTTTCTCCTTCCAACATCTTCTAAGTAACAAATGCAACGAGCACCAGTAACCAACTGAAGTGGAATTTGTATCCTTGGTCATGCGCTTCATGATAGTCCTTCTCCAACTCATTGATGAGGTAACTTGCCTAGTTCATTTGCATTCCTTCGACACACTTCCCTGCGAGGTCGACTACGAACCCTGTGAATTGTGTCGGTCGGTTCTTTTTGACGAGCTTGCCAGCGATCAACTGAAAAACTAGGTGCACTGCGCCATCCTGGATGGAGGCTACCTTGTAGCCTCGCTTTCCCTTCTCTACATTTCCGTAGGCTTCCTTTATTCGTTGTGCCAAGGAGCGATCTGACGTCTTCCCTGGGTAGAACTGGTGAGGGTCCGGTCCCTGCATGCTTAGTCTAGTGATCAGGTGGATTAGCATCAGATCCATAATGAGACGAATGTCAAGCCATAGATACCCTCCATGGTAGCACGAAAGGAGGATTTTAACGCAAGTGTTAACCTCCTGATGTCGACTGAAGTGGGGGATCTTCATTATGTCCAAGGTCGTGGAGCGCGTGAGCTCCTTAATCCATGGCTGGGAAACTATATTGGGTTTCTTCCTAGTCGTCTTCATCAGGTATCTATGCGGTTCAAGCATCACATAGTTCTTTCGGTCTTAGAGGTTAATGTCGGTGATCTTCAAAGCTGGGATTAGTCCCAACTAGGGTCCAACTACACATATCCCCTTAGGAAGGTACGCAATGATGAGCGTGTACTCAAAGTCACGTAGGACACTATCACGGTTCACCGTGCTAGTCAAAGGCGGGATGTAGTTAGGTAAGACCGACGGGATATGCTTCGCATTAGCCAAATCATTGCGATGCTTGCTTCTTTTCTCAGTAGTGCGGCTAGAATGCTGCCTAGTCGATGGGGATGCTTGAAATCCTCTAGTCGACGATGTCTGTATTCCTAAAGACATGACTTTCTTAGTCACGAGGTTGAAAAATATCTCTTCCACAGACTTCTCTACTGTGTTATGCTCGCACGACATCCACACTTGTAATAAAATAACTCAGGTAGGCGGATGGACAATCAAGGTAATCAAATGAATGGCGAAGTATAGGCATCGCAACGCGGTATGCAATCAGTTCTCTATTAGCTTGGATATATTAGTTTGCAAAAAGTGGTCCTGGCGCAACATCCGATGAGTTAAATAAGGAACGTCGTAACAGATTCCTTCAATGGGTAGGAATGTGTCCATCAATGTGCATTCACCCATTATGGTGTGGTGTCAACGGTCCAACGACGATCTTTCTGTCGATAACTGTGTTTCTAGCTATTTTGGAGCATCATTCTAACGGTTAGGATGCCTCCAATAGAAATATAGCTTCGCCATGGTGAAGTCCCATTCTGTGCGGTTCTACTATTCCGATGAGGTTCAAGTTCTGCAAGCCTGCCTTCTACGAAGTGTTTTCTGGGACTTCTCGTAGTTTTTCTAATTTTTCTTTCTTCTTACTGAGCTTTCTGGCCTTCTTTCCTGTAATTTGAGTCTCTGTATTTGTCTTTCCATTATTATTCTTTTCTTCCCTTAGTGTAGTAACTTCGCACTGCTGAGGGCATTCCAAAGGTTTCAAGGGTAATACCTCTTCTCTTACTATTTCCGGGGTGAATGTACTTATTTCCTATATGGACATGTTCTTTAAACTTTCTTGTGTTATTCTAGCTTCAATAGCTAGTTCTCTGGCCCTCTGTTGCTTTGACTTATTCTCTTGTTCTTCTATTAGTTGATTTATAGTCATGAAGTCCCTTAATTCTTGTTTTTTCTATTCTGTGGCTTCCTCCTCTGCTTTCCTTCGGATCTGATCTTTCTCAATCCAAGTCTTTCCTAACAAAAGGGGGAAATGGGTGTTGTTCTTAACAAACTTAATGACTTCAAGTTCTTCCTTAGTCGATGGTCCATAGGCAATCATAAGTACATTAGTAACTCTTCCACATAGGGTTATCATCTTTCCTTTAAACAAACCTATCTTTCCCAATGAAGGTACTATAACAGGTTTTCCCAAAATTTCCCAAGTGCTTTTTGGCATAATATTCACCTGTGTGTCCTCATCCAAGACACAGTCTATG
Source organism: Picea sitchensis (assembly GCA_010110895.2). NCBI lineage: Eukaryota > Viridiplantae > Streptophyta > Pinopsida > Pinales > Pinaceae > Picea > Picea sitchensis. Next base: position 7,935 of record SNQJ01S0182684.1, on the reverse strand, counting down.
TCGAAGTCTCCTATTCTTATTTCTATGCGTTGTTTCTCTTTGAATATCTCTGGTAAATTGATGTTAGTGTGATCATTCAATGTTTCTTTCAGTTGTAATAACATATTCTCTGATTCTTTCTGGTTTTCTAACATATCCTCAATCTTTTGACCTCTTTCATAGTTTTCTTGTCTCATGTTCATCTGTTCAACTTTAGCAATCATTCTAGGGCAGTCCTCAGCCTCATGACCAATAGCTTTACAAAAAAGGCAAATAGGACCTATACCAGGGCATTCCTTACCAAGATGTCTCGGTCTTCTGCAATTATAACACAGTGTCAATCCTCTCTTTCTTTTAAATGATCCCCAAACCTTCCTGTACTACGCACTGGGGTCACAATGATGGACCTGCAATCTGCAACAATTATTTCTAGGTTCTTGCATCCACTTGTTAGTCCAAAAATTCTTTCTATGCATAGGAATAACATATCTTTCACTATATTTATCAAATTTATTCAGATGCATTCTTTCTTCTAACTATGCCCTAGTTTTCAGACTAGGCCAGAATCTATCAAACATACCTAGATTCATACTTTCGAAGAAAAAATTTCCACTTATCTTACCTTTATCAGAGCATAGAGCTTTAAGATCTTACCTCTTTTCTTCAGATCCGATTTATTTCTTAGCACAGAGCTTCGCAACTCAAGTAGAATATTGCGCACTACAACAACAGATCTATGCACATAGATTTCTCTTTTCTTTAGTTCCCAACAATCACAGTTTCAGGTCCCGGCAATGGAACCATTTTTTGGCACAGGGGCAGACCCATGGTTCAACACTTGAACAACGCACCAACAAAACCCTAAATACCAACCCTTTCAGAAACACCTGCGAAGCATATGAAGTCTCACTTGAGGTAGAGGCAGGGGGGGTTGTAGGACTCAAGTGTCTACAACCTAGCTGGGACACAGATCTGTGATCACAACACTTAACATAGCACTTAGCCAATAACATGCATTAGTTCATAAATCCATTCACATCGCAGATTAAACCCTAAGTACACAACAACAGAGTAATAATAAGATCAAACACTTCCAAGCATATAACGTTAACTCAGATCTAACATTCATTTACCATCAATAGAACACTAAGCATCCATACATCTATCTAACATACATAAAGATCAGTGCACTAAGCAGATAAATACATGATATACACATGATATACATGATTCACATCAACACATGATATACGTGATTCACCCCAGTGTGGGGCTACGTCCACCAACTTCTTCTTCTTCTTTATTAGCCTTCAAGCTTCTTACATTCCTCTTCTCCTGTGCACAAAGCCACAAAGCCAACTCCACAAAGGACAAGAGATCTGTGCGCACCTCCCCAGATCCTCCTTCCCTGAATTAGGTCAAGGAACCAAGCCAACTTCTTGATAGCACAAAGCACTTACAAAACACTTGCACTTAACTCTGCAAGCCCTTCACCCATTCTTGCAGAAATCCAAATACAAGTCGTCATGCACTAAGACACACTTACTTTGCACATAGCCAACACTACTACTTACATTGCTCAGCTACTTCTTATTTATACATTACAAAAAGGCCTAAGCATGGGTAGACCCATGGGCCGACATCCCATACCTGTTACATAAACCCTAATAGCTCAAAAAGCCCATAAAAATGGGCGATATTCCATGATCTCCGCTACGCTTGGGTGCTTCGTCTTCGACCAGCCTGTCAAAGTCCCAAAAATGGTCAAACATGACCAACGTTTCCTCAAAACTTGGTCGAGGGCCAACAAAGAGAGAGAATAACAATGGGCACATGAGAAGACATGTGGCACATAGTTATAGGAGGATCACCTTGCAAGAGGATACTTGGATAATGAGCCACTATGGAAGAGGGAGCGTTGGAATAACAACTTGTTGGAGAGTTCATCTTGGAGGAGAGGCATTAAGCATAAGGAGGATCATGTTTGGAGGTCATTTCACTTTCTTGGAGGTCATTTCACTTTAATGACTAGACAAACCCTAGTTTGGCACATGTACATCCTTGTATTATAGAGCACTTCATCATGGGGTTTCCTTGTTGGTTACTCGTTGGACCTATTTCCTTGCTTCATGTTAGCTTCCCTATACTCTGTATATAGGGAGGAAAAATATACCATCATAATAATATATCTTTGCATGTGTCTTATAGGGAGAAAGACACTAGGGTTCATGAGAAAAAACTAGGATAGAGATAGAGAAGTCTTATAGGGAGAAAGACACTAGGGTTCATGAGGAAACCCTAGGAGCTAGATGTTAAGGACGAGGGGGGAGAGAGGATGTTAGGGTTCACGAGGAAACCCTCAGAGAGAGAGAGAGAGAGAGAGAGAGAGAGAGAGAGAGAGAGAGAGAAGAACATGATGTTGAATATGATGATAGTTATGAGACTAGTTTTATGAATATACTTGAGCTTGCTCTAATGGATTTCTTGCAAGAAGACGCGACATTTATACCCTCGATGTTACATGAAGATCTTGTACTTTTATTAATGCAAGAGTTAAAGACCTGGGGTTTGAGGACTCAAACCCTAGGATGGATATGTAGATTTAGAGGCTAGCACTAGAGTTGTCTTGCCATGTATTGGTGTGATGAAACATGGCTAGGGTTTGTAAATCCCAAGGAAGACAACAATTCTAGTGTGGAGAGATATGTGACACAATCTTGGTGTATGAGCGAAGGAGGAATTATCGATGTTGATGCTAGCATATTGAGGATCTTTGGTGGAGTGACCAACTTTAGTTGGCAATGATTCCTAGCTAGGAGGAGTTGGTGGCTAGGTTTTTCTTATGGTTTCCCTATCTAGGTTTAGAGAGATTGAATTATTCCAGATTTGTGATAAATTTGTGGTATGTACATGTGCTTCATATTTTATATACGTGTGAAGTTTCCAGCTATCCAAATGTGTGTACTTGCAAATTTGATTTTTAACTTATGATATCCTCATGATTGAAGGGATTTCGACCTTTTTTGTTCATGCTAATTTGACATAAGATATAGTTGAATTGGTTAAGTGATATAACACATATCCATAAGATAATGGAGCATATTTGTTGTTGTTATAATATATTGGATTAAGACATTTTAGATATGTTATATGACTTGAAAAGTGTGCCCTAAGGATTGTAGCATTATGGTATTGAAGGACACACATATGGTACTTATTTATTTGCGTTGTTAGGTGAAATTGGGTCAAAGGGAAGTGAAATATTATTGTTGTAATTTAATATTTCAAATCATCCCTAAGGCTGGGAGTTCATAGGGAATAAATCTAGGAAACCTCAAGGTTAAGGTGAAATTTCATAAGTTGCACTACTTTCCCGATTCTTGAAATTTTTACATGGTACCAAAGATGATTGGATTGAGATTTCCTTCTTGTTGATTTGAAGCTCGAATATTTTAGTTGTTGACCTAGGAGTGGTTATTGGGTGGTGAAACCCTAGCTTTCTTAAGATGATAACTTTCACCCATGAAGGGTTTGATGGGTTGAAACCCTAGAGATAGTTGGTAGCTCTATTGCATGGATGGATATTATGGATTTATTTTTAGTGGGTGAGATTCCCAAGAGGACTTGAGATAGGTGGTTTATTTTTTTCCAAGGGATGCCACTATGTTTTCACCCACAATAGGTGCTAGATATACTTTACCAATGGCTAGCATGGATGTGTTTTTAGTGGGTGAGATTCCTAGGATGACTAGTGATACGTGGTTTATTTGTTATTGTGGATGACAATGTGTTCTCACTTATGATAGGTGATTCTTATAACTCATTAATGGCTTGTATGGATTTATTTTCAATGGATGAGATTCCCTAGAGGACATACAATAGGTGGTTGATTTGTTCCAATGGATACCAATGCGTTCTACTTCATTTAAATGGATGGCATGGATTTGTTTTTAGTTGGTGTGATTGATCCAAATTTATGAGAGGAATGAAATGAAAACACAAATTTATAATATTAACACAGAGACACAATGAATAATAATAGAGATATAGTAAAACTTGACTTCTATTAAATAAGAAATATCCTGAAACTGTAAAATGCAGACTGAAAACAAGCTTGCTAGAATGGTGGCAACTTATCTATGAGAAGAGATGTGACGAATACGCTCATTCGCAAGAAGATAAGTACAATGAGGCTCTAAACGCCTTTTTACAATAAACATGAATGCAAAAACCCTAGACATCCAAAAACCTAACCCTAGGACATGAAGCGCCAAAAGCCATGTGGGCCCCATTGGGGTAAGTTAGTACATCAACTTCTCGGGGTCATAACTTTTGCATACAATCTTCGTTTGGAGTGCACGATAGATTGTTAGAAAGGTCTTGATGAGGAGATTAATTTCATAGGATTAATCATGCCTTTGGAAATCATTGAAGTTCTCTATCGTGAAAAAACATTGTTTAGGCCCTCAAAATGGCCCTAGAAGTTTATGACCCGAAAAACTGCTAAAAATGGTAAATTGCCAAAAAATCTGTTTTGAGCCAGTTGGAATAGGTGGGTGGCCACCGAGATCCTCCTGGATCAATCCTCCCCCCTTATGAAGCAATGGTATCCATTGCATTGAGTTCCCCTATTAGATGAGGAAATTTCTGCTGAATTTGGCCCCTTGTGAGCCACTTGCCTTGGTACATGAGTTTCCCTACTTTGACAACCCGATAAATTTGTATCCTCTACTCGCGAGTGCCCTTGACCTGATTAGTGGATTCTTATTCCATGTAGTTAGGGTTGAGATATGTTGGTTTCAACTATTCTGTTATCTCCAAGGTGTTCAATACTGTTGGAAAATAGGGTCGAAGGAGGTGCACATTGAACATTGGGTGCAAGCCAAGGAAGGGGGGAATGTTGAGCTTAAAAGAATTGTAACCCACATATTTTGTGATGGTGTAAGGTCCATAATGGAGTGAACGAAGCTTTCGATGAGTCCCTCTAAGCCGTTATTTCTGCAAGTGCAGCCAAACTTTGTCTTCCACATGAAAATGGCGTGGCACCCGATGTTAATCATGGTGTTGCTTGTACTTGGCATTGGACTTCTATAAAATATCCTGAACCTATTGGAGGATGTGTTGGATCCACTCAATGAACTGGGTGGATTTTTCAACTTCAGTTGGAGTATGCGACGAGTCTACATGTGTGGATGCAAGGGGTGGTGCAACATCCATGGGACCCAATGGTTGAAATCCCAACCCCACCTGAAAGGGGTTGTGGTCGGTTAAGCTATGTATGGATTTGTTGTAGTTGTGATGAACATAGGGAAGACTCNGCCAAGGAAGGGGGGAATGTTGAGCTTAAAAGAATTGTCACCCACATATTTTGTGATGGTGTAAGGTCCATAATGGAGTGAACGAAGCTTTCGATGAGTCCCTCTAAGCCATTATTTCTGCAAGTGTAGCCAAACTTTGTCTTCCACATGAAAATGGCGTGGCACCCGATGTTAATCATGGTGTTGCTTGTACTTGGCATTGGACTTCTATAAAATATCCTGAACCTATTGGAGGATGTGTTGGATCCACTCAATGAACTAGGTGGATTTTTCAACTTCAGTTGGAGTATGCGACGAGTCTACATGTGTGGATGCAAGGGGTGGTGCAACATCCATGGGACCCAATGGTTGAAATCCCAACCCCACCTGAAAGGGGTTGTGGTCGGTTGAGCTATGTATGGATTTGTTGTAGTTGTGATGAACATAGGGAAGACTCTCATCCCAGGTTTTGGGGTGCTTGGAATTGTACATGCCCAATATGTGCACGATCATCCGATTGAAGACCTCAGTTTGGCCATCCGTTTGGGGGTGGAAGGTAGTGCATTTCGTGAGATTGGTGTCCAGCAGTGAACAGAGGCTCAACCAGAATGTGATGAGGAATCAACTATCCTGATATAATATAATGGTTTGTGGGATCCCAAAGTGTACCCACACTCATTCGAAGAAGAGCTTGGCAGTGGCCTCCATTGTGATGCTCTTCTTGCAGGTGACCATAATTGCCATCTTGGAAAAGTGATCAACAACCACAAAAACACAGTCATTCCCCCGCTTGGTGGACAGAAGTCCTGATATGTAGTCCATTGAGATGGATTCCCAAGGCCTATCAGGAGTAGGCAGAGGAGTGTACAAGCCTTCTTTCTTAGTGGTTGGTTTGGAAATAACGCAGGTGGTGTAGGACCGAATCTACTTGCTGACATCATGTTGAAGTTTCGGCCAGTAGAAATGTCGTTGAAACACTGCCACTGTCTTTTCCACCTCGAAGTGTGCTGCCACCCAACTGTAGTGGGATTCCCAAATCATCTTCACTCGCTCGCTTGATGGAACAAAAATATGGCACGTATGGCACATCAACCCGTCCCAAAGATGGAAATTAGTGACAATTATATTTGCACCCAACATCTTGTAAATGTTGGCAAAGTCAGGATCTGTCTCATAAAGGTGGGGCTTTCCAAATGTCTCGTGGTCACAAGATTCTAGCACCATGGTGAGTGTCGCAACTGGAGGTCGATTGAGGAGTGGTCAATTGTGGAAATCAACAACTCAATTGGTACTTCATGTTTTATACTTGATGTTGAGGTGGAGTTGTTGCAATTATGTGGACCACTTCTGATGGCGGTCATTTTGCAATTTTCCTTGTGTTTGAATGAACTGCAACGAATTATGATCATTGTGGATGACTGTCTCCTTCTGTAGAATGTAATTCCTCCACTGGCGGTAGGATTTCCTTATGGAGTACATTTCTTTGTCGTAAGTAGGGTACTTACAGTCGATATCTGATAGTGTCTCACTATGATAGGCCACAGGGTGGACGTGCTGAGTGAGGATTGCACCCACAACATAATGTGAAGAATTTGTCTTGATCTCAAAGGGTTGTTGTAGGTCAGGTAATGAAAGCATTTGGATGAGCACAAGAGCTAATTCAGATCATCGAATGCTTGTTGTTGGGACATACCCCACACAATGTTTTCCTTACCACCACCCTTGGTTACTTGCTTGAGGGCCCATGCAATATGGAAGAATGCCAACACGAACCTGTGATAGAAATTGGCAAGGCCTATGAAGATCCAAAGCTTAGTGAGCATGGTTGGGGATGTCCAATCACAAATGACTTGGATCTTGGCTGGATCCACATGCACACCATGCACATCAACAATGTATCCTAGTTATTGGACCATGTCCATGTCAAAGGAGCATTTTTCAAAGTTGGCATATAGCTTGTGTTGCCACAGAGTGTGCAGAACTTGTTGAATATGTTGCAAGTGTTCCGCGCAAGTCTTGGTGTAGATGAGGATGTCATCTAGATACACCACCACAAAATAATTAGTGAAAGGCTGCAAGATATCGTCCATCATCCTCATGAAAGTTGTTGGGGAATTTGTCAAACCAAAGGGCATGAGCAACCATTCAAAAATACCTTCTTTTGAATTGAAGGAAGTCTTCCATACATTTGTCTGCTCTATTGGGACCCAATGGTAGCGAGACTTTAGATCAATATTACTTAAGTATCCCCCCCCCCCTTGAGCTAATCAAGGAGATCGTCGATTCAGGGGATTGAGTAATGATTCTTGAATGTGATTTTATTTAGGACCCGATAATCAATGCATAATCACCAGGTCGTGTCTTTATTTTGCACCAACAGGATTGGGCTTCCACAAGGTGATGATATGGGTCAGATGTACCCCTTATGGAGCAGTTCTTGGATTTGACGCTTGATCTCCTTATTTTCTAATAGAGAGTGGCGATAGACTAGTCCATTAGGTAGCAGTGCGCCAGGGGTTATATCGATGGGATGCTTGACTTGATAGTGCAGAGGTACCCCAATAGGTGATGCGAAGATGTCTTTGTATTCTTCCACGACCTTATCCACTTGCTTCTGCTGCATGGAGAGGTCGGCCGCGAAGACCATGTATGTGGCTGC
>SNQJ01S0182683.1:0-17360 GCA_010110895.2 Picea sitchensis | reverse complement strand
CGTGAGGGCTTTCACCATAAGGGGACCACTTTGGAGTTCATCCATTTGTGCACCTTATCAATCATGATAGGACAATAATGAGTCATCTATACATTTTTCCAAAAATGCATCATATACCAATGAAACCAAATCGATCCATCTTCATCATGTATCAATGAAAACTCATTGATCCATCTTCATCATATCAATGACAACTCATTGATCCATCTTCATCTATGCATTCACATCAAAGACAATACATATTATATTACATCAATCATCAATCAATCAATCCTTTGACATCAATCAATCACTTGACATCAATCAATCAAACCATTGGCATCAATGAAAACATGATCCAACAACCTCAACTGGCCATGTTAGCTGGGGCCATGGACAGTTTCCCCCTTCAAGAATTTTAACCACGTAAAAACATCGGTGTGTTGATATTTGATCTAGTTGTGTGAGTGGTTATTGAAGGTGTTTGTCTTGTGTTGGAATACCTTGTTTTATTGAATGTGGTATAAGAGCCTGTTTGAAGACCCACTCCTATTGTAAATCAAATTCTTGAAGCCATGTTGCTGCATTTATGGTTTCTACTAATTTTGTGTATTTCTGGGTAGATAGGAATGCTCCATTTCATCCAGAGTGTTTCTTTCAGTTAGAAACAATTTTCGTTTCACTCGAAAATATTTCCGTTTTCCCAATATACGACTATTTTTGTCATATTTGGAGGTATAAAACCTAAATACACCATTCTTAAAATTGTTTACTTAGTTAATATTTTAGTTTTCTATTTTTATTTCTGAGTTGCTACTCTTTTTGGTCTGTGTATGTTCTTTTCCGTGCGCTCCATGTGATCTCGGTAAATCAGAAACATAGCGTAAATCATTTTCTTTTCTGCATATGCTCTTTGCTTTGCACTATATGTGAGCCTAGCAAATCGGAAATAGAGAGAAAAATTGCATTTTCCGGGTAAGCTAACCGAGATCTAACCCCATTGTTGTTGAGATTTAGATTTTTTTTTCCAAAATTTTGCTTGTTTTGTATGAGCATGCGAAAATGAAGGTTTTTGGGGTAAGCATGTACTCTGAGGTGGAGCTCCAACAACAACAACAACAACAACAAAAACACCCCCATCCTCCTCCTTTATAATCGTTATGTGTTTTGCACTAGCTCACTTGGTTGAAAGTTGCTTTATGTAATAATAGGTCTTGAGTTCAAATGTATGTTTAAATTACTTTTTGAAAATGTTCTTCCATTCATTGTAAATTGCATTTAACTTAAATTATAAAAGTGAATCACTCTAAAGTAGCTTTAATATTATTTTTTAGTTACTTTTTTATGCCTGCAACTTTAATTTATTAAGTAACTCCATTGTAAAATTGATTCTCAAATATTCTATAAAAGTGGGTCACTTCATAAACAACTTATTTCTAAAAGTGAGTTTATGGGAAAAGTTAGAGAATGAAGGAAATTTTGTTAATCCATCACCACGTGGGTCAACTTCTACCTGCCATGTGGTGCTTTGGTCACCGTTTATACCTTTTTTTTAAAATGACAAAAATTTCACATTCGAAGTTCGTTTTCAATTTCATTTTTTTTGAAACAACCTATTTTTTGGAGAGTTTTCCATCCAGAGAGTCAATATCATCTTTGAATATATATTATCTACATATTTTAACATGGCTACTCCAAATGATTTTTTTTCTTACCAGTACTAACTACTTCTCATGGAAATCCCATATGGAAGATGTATTGAGAAGTAAATTATTGTACCGAATTACCTTGGGAAAAGACCAAGTTCCCATTGATACAAAAAAAAACCAAATAGGATAATAAGAATGACGAAGCACGTGGACTAATAAAAATGTCCATCTCTCTTGATTTAAGGTTTCAACTTCAAGGAATTGATGACCTAGATCAAAATTAGGCTAAGCTTGAAATTGTGTTTGGTAAACACAATGTGATTCAAGCTCAACAGGTTGAAAATTGGTTAATGAATTTAAGTCCCAATGATTTTCCTTGCATGGAAAATTATTTATCTAAGTTCAAAACACTTGTAATTTTATGTAAAGACTATAAAATAGTCCTAGAGGATGACCAATGCATATATGTTATTCTTGCTAATCTTGGTAGTGCATATTTTGTTTTTGTATCTACCTTTTATGTCATCAGAGAAGCTCTAGGGAGTGCTTATAAAGAACCCACTCTTGAGTCTTTTTGTGATTCTCTAATTAGACAACAAGATAAGTTTTTGCAACTTGGAGTGATCAACACTGCAGGTACATCTAACAAAGCCTTAGTGGTCCAATAGAAAGATAAATCCAAGCATCCAAAGAAGTAACATCCTTGCAAAAATCAACAAAACAAGGGTCCCAAACCCTCTCAACCAACTTCTACTCTTAATGGTGACAAAAGAGAAAAAACCAAAAGTAAGAAGACTGATAGGAATTGCAACTTTTGTGGGAGAGATGGTCATGTGGAGTCTAAATGTTTTAAAAATATGGAAGCCTTTAAAGCAGTGATGAAGAAGCATAACATCAATCTTGATTCTTCTTCTTCTTCTCATGTATATGCACTTTCTGCTTCTAGTTTCTCCTTTAATGCAACTTCTAATTCTTCTTTTTATGAGTGGCTTATTGATTCTGGAAAATTCTATCATATGGTTAATGATAAAGCCATTTTTCTTCTCTTAATGAATGCAACACCAAACAAATATTTGTTGGTGATGATAGATCTCTTAGTGTTGTAGGGTCTAGAACAGTTCAAGTAGATAATGGTCATTTTAATGATGTATTATGTGTTCCAAGTATTTCTTGCATCCTTCTATCGATGTATCGAACCACTAATTTAGGTGAAGGTAAAACTATAGAGTTTTCACCTTACCAAGTTGTAATCAAGGATTTAAAATATCCCTAACATCTCCTAGCAACTGGAATTGTTGATGCTATTACTAGGTTGTACAAATTTGACAACTCTCGGTCATCATCTTTTCCATCAATTTTGTTTCTCATAACGATGAATTGAAAAAACTTTGACATGATTGGTTTGGTCATCTAAACTATGACGTATTGCAACAACTATGAAATCAACATATGCTGACTATTCTTCCTCTTGTTTGACGTAGAGATGGTGTTTGTGCCGACTGTGTTCTGAACAAACATCATAGGGATAGTTTTGACAAACGTGCCACTTGGAACGCCTCATCCCCTTTAGCCCCTTTGCAACTTGTTCATAGTGATTTGCGTGGTCCACTTTCTTCTCCTTCTTTCTTTGGGTGCAAGTAATTCTTAAATTTCATTGATAACTTCTCCATACACACTTGAGTTTACTTCTTAAAAGTTTTTGACAAGTTTTTTTACCTACAAGGCCCTTGTAGAAAAACAATCTGTGTTGGATCATGTTGTCATTGATGCCAATGGTTTGATTGATTGATGTCATTGATTGATGTCAAGTGATTTATTGATGTCAAAGGATTGATTGATTGATGATTGATGTAATATATTTATTGATGTCAAAGGATTGATTGATTGATGATTGATGTAATATAATATGTATTGTCCTTGATGAGAATGCATAGGGATAAAGATGGATCAATGAGTTGTCATTGATAACGGCGAAGATGGATCGATGTGGTTCCATTTCGGTATATGATGCATTGTTAAAAAATTTATAGATGACTCATCATGATAAGGTGTGCAAATGGATGAACTCCAAAGTGGTCCCTATATGGCATAGCTTTAAGCATGACCATCATGGGAAGATGCTTTGCAAATGAGTTATCCTAGAAGAATGGTTGAGGACCCATGCTTGTATGAGGAATAACGAGATGAAGATCATGAAATTGTTGGTGAAACTATCCTAGATGGATAGTTCTTGTCATGCCATTTCGGTGGTATGTGGAATTTCACACATAATTCCTCACGCATTAGAGAGTTATGGCCATGAGGTTGAGGACCACGTGCTTCGGGTGGTAATGGACCCATTTGCCGACATACCTGCATGAGTTATGACATATTTTCAGATAATACGGCCTCTATATGGATAGTACATGTCATTCCATTGGTGAAGGTATATCGTCACATAACTCCTCACGGTTTGAGGGTTGTGGCGTTACGAAGTTGGAGGACTGTCAGATGTCATCTAGAAGCCCAAAAGGGTCAAAGTAATCAAAGTGGTTTAAGAGATTTTAAAAGGTAAATAATAAAGTGAAGTGGGATGAGTGTATTATGAACGTGCTAAACTAAAATAAATTATTTCAATAATAATTTTAATGGAGGTGTTCAGGCGATCCAAATTCAAAATAAGGAAAATGGCGACTCAGAATATGCCACGAAGCTACTTTGAGATAAGGAGGCGCTTCATTTGAATCACACTTATACACAACACTATAGGTGTCCCAGATTTTGCCTTTAAATTGAGAAAGTGAAGAAAAGAAGGTCGAAAATGCATGAAGGACAAACCTTCGAAGGTGCTTTCTATGGTATGTTATTTTCGAGTCATCTCACCCATTTATAACATTTTTATATAATGATTCGATCCTAAATTTCTATGCAAGTGAGAGAAACATCCAAGTATCCGTGGTTCAAAAATCAGCTTGTGGGTCGTTGTATTTTTGGATACACAATCCGTGGAAAATAGGGTTTGTGGCCAGTCCCTAAACTAGTCAAAATCAAGTGTTTCAAAATACCGGCCATAACTTCTTCATAACATATCAAAATTCAGTTGAGACAAAATGTGTCGTTAGTTAGCACAGTATTCGTGGTATCAGTTTTCTAGATCATTTCATTATTTTGTGCAACCTCACAAGGACGCTTCTCTCAGAATACGTAATTCAGCAAGGTATGCCATTTTGCTGCTAACTCATTTTCTGAGATCCGTAAGCAAAGGCTAATTTGAGGAATTGCATAAAACACATCAAGAACATTGTGTATCGGGCCGTGATATTTATACATTGCTGTTCAAAGCGATTACTTCAAGTTAGGTTGTTGACTAATCCAAAACTATACGCATCAAAGCTAAACGCCAAGAAAATGCTAGTTTTCAAGCGCTAATGAAGGTTTATAGAACATTACTGAAACACCCGTGTCTTGCCTTGCCACAAACTACTTTAAGGATGAAATTGATGAGGGCTTTTGGTTGAGGCTGTTGGAGCGCTGGTTGAGACAAGTAGATGACGAGTTGGCACATACATGAAGTGTATAAATGATGATGTTGGTACATATTGATGTGAGTCGCATTGATGAGTAGTTGACACATACGATTGGTAACATACTTGGTACATGGTTGGATGCATTTGTTTATGGTACGTGTTGATTACGTGTTGCGCATGGTTGATGCAACTGTTTGCTGGTACGTGTTGACGATGCCATGCTGACAACCGCCATGGTACGTGCTGATTATATGCTGATGCATGGTTGATGCATGGTTCGTTAATATTGGCACAGTTTTAACCGCATATTCCATGATAGCGACGTTGATTCCACTATTCTACTTCTACTCTCGTGGTGGCAAGATTCGGCAAGGACAGTGGTTAGAACCAATTCGGGTTGTAGCCGAGAACATAGGGAGGTTGTAGCCTCCTTCCTGCCAGAAGAGAATTGGGAGTTGAGCTTCCCCTCAGTTGTAGCCCTCAGAACATGTGGGTTGTAGCCTCCTTCCTCCGGTTGTAGCGTGAGAATTGGGGAGTTGGAGCTCCTCAAGTTGTAGCCTCCCTGAGAAACTAGTTGGAGCCTCCTTCCAGCCAGTGTACTGAAAAACAAAGGAAGTTGGTGCTTCCAATGAATGTAATTCTTCAAGACATATAAGAAAAACATTCCGTGGTTTTCCCAATTTTGGTTTCCAATGTAAAACACCGTACTATGTATGTGTAGGTTTGTTCATTGCTTATTTACTCATAGCATACCGACAATAATTCTTCATTGATATAACACTTGGATTATATGGTTAAATTGCTCTATTACCGATTCACCCCCTCCGCATCCAACAATTGGTATCGAAAAGCCCCTCTGTGAAACAATTTAACCAGATCGGAAGGAGATCATGGATTATTCTAAGAATGGAGTACCAAATGTTTAAATGGTCATAATGGTTTTAAGTATGAGATTTGGATGTATATCGAAAGTATTTTTACAGGCATAATGACATTATATTTGGCTATCAGCCTTTGTTACAGATATGATAGTTCAAAAAAGGAAAAGATCTGAACTAAAAGGGAATTGAAGAAGAATAACAAAATAGTAAATGTATTTCATCTAGGAAGCACAATAAACCGGTAAGAGAAAAGGTTGGTAAATGTTCATCACCAAAGAACTTTGGGATAAGTTATATGACATATATCTTCACCCATCAGCAGATTCAGAGAATGCCAAAGAAGATGCGTGATACGTATCAAGAAGAAAGATGCTCAATGTCGCATTGTGATTCATAAGAGGAAGAGTATGATGAAGCTAAGTTGATTACAAAGAAATTTTGATCGCAATTAATTATCTAAGGAAAGAAAGAGAAGAAAACAAGTCATCCAAGAAAAATTGACAGAAGCAAAAAGAAAAGTGTTCAAGGTTCTCGAAAAGGATCACAGGTCATCAAGAATTTAAGAGCTCTACGAAGAGGCCGTAAAAATTTAAGAAACTCTAGAATATCAAAGAAATGTTTAGAAGCCAAACATAGCAAAGACAAAGGAAGATGCGTAAAGGAGAGAAAACATATTTATGGATCATCTCAAGGAAAGAACTAATGATTTAAAACAACTTGGAGGAAGAGTTTTATCAAGAAGAGAGAAGAATGGAAGAAGAAATACTCAAAATTGAAAATCCAACTTGAAGAAGCAAAGAGAACGTAGAAGTCATGAAGTCTCGTGATAATGAAGAAAAGAAGAAGAGGTTGAGAATCTTGAAGAAGAAGTTGTCACACCAAGAGTCAAATCGACAAGCTCAACAAGAAAGTTGAAGACGTAAAATATCCACATCACTGTAGAGAATGAAGAGAAGCACTCTAATGACTGTTGTAGAAAGAAGAAAATAGAAAGAGTTATGTATACCAAAGGAAGGGAATCATGGTCAACCATAATCTTAGAAAACTTTTGAAGATACATATTCAAGAATATTATCCATGTTCAAACCACAAAAAGCTTCAATCATGATCATGATCACCAAAGAAAAAAATTCAAGGACTACACAAAGAAGATCATTCAATCTCGTGTATGAAAATTTATTTTATGGTCATTGTTTCTATTGTACCAACTTTGATTATTAAGGTTGCAGACAGGTGATTATAAAATAAATGTTCAAGCAGACCACGCCTATGTGGTCACACGTAACATTGAGGTTACAAATGTCATAACTATGGACACATAGCCGCGATTGCGGTATAATGATCGATACTTCCATGAAAGCATAACACCCATATCGATATAAGAAAGTATGATAAGAAAACAGGAAGAAAAAATGAACAAAAGACCAAAATGTGAGATCACAAGATTGGCAAACAAACGAGATGAAGAAAATTCCCACAGAGAAAAAATGAAAGATGTTAGATAGATAAAGGTTTGGAAAATAACCTAAAGAAAGGAAGGATAGGTAAACAAGGAACATGTTCAAGAGATTGTACCGTCATTATCAGTGAAAGATGAATGCACATACAGAAAGAAAGAAGTCGAGCTCAGAGAGATAATAAATCTACCAATGAAGATGATGTATGAATACACATCAAATGTATAGAGTTGTTCTTGTTATCCATTTTAGAGACTCCCAAGTAATAAGGATATTAGATGTGGGGAGTCTATATCGATAGTCGCGGACAATTAAAGAACCATCCTTCGAAAGTAGCTTGCAAAAAGAGTTTGAGGAATACATTCGTGAAAGGAATCAACTAACATAAGTATAGTTTGATAGTAAAATGATAAATGGGTTAGCATTATGATAGTTGCGCAAGTAGAGTCTCTCCTTTGGACAAGATGGACAGAGATGGATTTGTAAGAAGACTTAATGTGTTACAAGGAACAAAGCTAGATTGTATGTAAAGGATATGCACAGCATTTGAAGGAATCGAATTTTGAAGAGACATATGCCCTGGGGCCGTTTAATGGAAGCAATCCGCTTGCTTTAGCTTATGCATGCTCCAAAATGTTATAGTATATCGATGGATGGAAAATCAGCTTTTCCGAATGGGGAACTTGAAGAAGAAGTTCAAGCATTGAACAAACTTAAGGATTTCAACACCGAGAACATCGATCATGTGTAAATTAAAGAAGGCCTTGTATGGTCTAAAACAAAGTCCTAGAGAATGGTAATTCATACCGGATAAGCATTCCACAGTGTGGTTCAAAAAGGAAGTGCAGACAACAACCTCTACATTAAGGTATGTCAAGGTAATATTTATTAATTGCTTATGTTGATGATATTATTTTGGTAGTGATGATGATTAAAAGTTAAGCTGAAATTTGCAAAAGACATGCGAGTGAATTTGAAATGTCATTACTTGGAGAACTATCCTTTCCGAACTTCAGATATGTCAAAAGCAACCAAAGGAACGTTACGTATTAGCAAGAAAGAGGATCTCGTGATATCTCAAAGGAACGTAAGAGTTTGGATTATGGCATCCAAAGGAAAAGGATCTATCACCTTATGGCCTCCGCTACTGCATGCGCATTTCAAGGTGTAGTATTGATGACCCATCAAGCACCAAGGATGTTGTTCTACTTTAGGGTATGCTTCGGCAACATGGCTGCTAATAAACAATCATCTTTATCTTTATCTACAACCGAGGCGTAGTATATTGCAGCAACAACATATTGTTGTAATACGTGTTCTTTGATGAAACAAAACTTTGACAGACATACAGGTTGAGTATGATGAGTCCATTCCAATATTTTGTGATAATACAAGCTCCATAAAAATCTCAAAGAACCCAGTGATTCACTCCAAGAATAAGCACATTCCAATCAAGTATCACTTTCTACGTAAGAACAAAGTCAGTAAAGAACATATGCATATTTATAAAACCATTTCCATGGGAAGCCTTGAATATCTTCACCAAAGACCTGGAGTTATTTCTACTCCAAAAGAATGCTTTTTGAATGCTTATCTTATATGTCCTCTTTATGGTGATTCCTTGTTTAAATCTAAGACATATAAGATGACAGTATGTCAGGGGGGAGCAGTTTTGGATGGAAAGATACCTTTGCCGCTGATGACAAAGGGGGAGAGATTTATTAGATGCAGAGGACAGAGGCATGGTTCCGGTGGATCAAATTTACCGCATGCAGGCATACTGTGGGGAGCATGAGTGATATGATTTCAGGGTTACATTAGAGTGATATCCCTGTTCAAAAGGGGAGAGATTATTCCAGGAAGATCAAAGGAATTCGTGATAGGGGAGCGTACCAAGAGGAATAAATGGCCCTCTTGGCCATTGATGTCAAGGGGAGAGATAACTACATTGATGTGTTTTGATGTCTATTGATGGGGAGATATTGATGGGAGAGATAGTCACATTGACTATTGATGTAGAACATGATGTATCCACATGTTGACATCAATAATTGGTACTGGTGTTGACATCAATGCTGGTAATAAGCCATCAATGCCAAAGGGGAGATTGTTGATCATGTTATCATTGATGCCAATGGTTTGATTTGATTGATGTCATTGATTGATGTCAAGTGATTGATTGATGTCAAAGGATTGATTGATTGATGTATCATGTAATATAATACATTGTCCTTCTGGATGAGAATGCATAGATGATGGATCAATGAGTTGTCATCGATACACGATGAATATGGATCGATGTGATTCCATTGGTATATGTTGCATTATTGGAAAATGTATAGATGACTCCATCATGATAAGGTAAATAAATGGATGAACTCCAAAGTGGTCCTATGGCAGCCCTCACTGAAGACGCTTTTACGGATTGAGTTATCCTAGAAGAATGGTTGAGGACCCATGCTTGTATTGAGAATAACTAGATGAAGATCAAGGAAATTGTTGGTGAAACTATCCCATTCGATAGTTCTTTCATGCCATCGTGGTATGTGGAACGTCACATAATTCCTCAATGCATTAGAGAGTTATGGCCATGAGAAGTTGGAGACCGCTGGTTTGGGTAATGGACCTGGTTTGATGGATGATGTTATGAGTTATGATATATTTTGATAATACTATTCTTACATGGATAGTACATGTCATCTCATTTCTATTGGTATAATGTCACAACTCCCTCACGGTTTGAGGAGTTATGGCTCCCACGGCTGGAGGACCCTCGATGTCATCTAGAAGCCCCAAAGGTCAGTAATCAAAGTGGTTTAAGAGATTTTAAAGGTAAATAATAAAGTGAAGTGATGAGTGCATTATAATTCAAAGTGAATTCAAAATAAATTATTTCAATAAATAATTTTAATGGAGAAATTAGAAGTGGACCCAACCCCAAAATATGAGTGGGCCAAGTGATCCAGAATATGTTTTTAAGGAAGCTAATGGAGAGTATAAATAAGAGGCAAGGCCTCTCATTTGAATCACACTTGAGTATATTGAATATGTATATGTTTCTGAGGTAGCCAAGGATATATAGGTGGAAACTCTGAGGAAAGTGAAGAAAAAGAAGGCCTAAATGCAAGGAAGGATAAATTAGTTGGGTGCTTTCATGGTATGTTATTTTCGTAATATCTCACCCATTTTCGCTATAACTTTTTTTCTATAATGACCAGATCCTGAAATTTCTATGCAAGTGAGAAAACATATCCAAGTATCCGGTGGTTCAAAAATCCCAGCTTGTGGGTCAGCGTATTTTGATTACACCCGCTTGAAAATAGGGTTTGTGGCCACCTCAACTAGTCAAAAATCGTGTTTCGTAAACATCGCCATAAATTTCTTCTTCAGCATACATCCAAATCTCGAGACAAAACGGGTCGGTTAGGTAAGCACGTAGTATTCCCTGTGGTAATAGTTTCACATCATTTCATTGAATATTTTGTGCGGGCACTCTCTACAATGTCGCTCCCTAGAATAATCCAGAATTCAACAAAGTATGCAATTTTTAAGTAACTCTTTTCTCTCGAGGTTCCGCAAGCAATACTTGAGTGATTCGCCAAACAAATCAAGAACATTGTAACGCTTCGATCTTTATACATTACAAGTCCAAAGTTATGGGATTACTTCAAGTTAGGGTTGTTGACTAATCCAAAACTAGGCATGTGAGACCACAAACGCTTCAAGAAATGCTAGTTTCTTGTCAAGCAGTTAATGAAGGTTTATAGAAATATGATCAGAAACACTGTGTGTCTATTACGAGCTACAAATCATATTTGATGATGAAATTGATGAGGGCTTTGGTTGAGGTACATGTTGAGTAACTACGGTTGAGACAATAGTTGATGAGATTGGCACATACATGAAGTGTATAGTTGATGATGTTTGGTACATATTGATGAGTAGTTGACACATGATTGGTGCCACTTGGTACATGGTTGGATGCATTTGTTTATGGCATGCTTCGATGGTAAAAGTTGGTGCATGGTTTATGCACTGCTTCATGGTACGTTGATTGATAAAGTTGGTGCATGGTTGATGCACTTGTTTATGGTACGTGTTGACGCGTGTTGGTGCATGGTTGATGTATTTTTTTATGGTATAGGTTGATTGTAGTTTGAGGTATAGGTTGATGATGGTTGATGCATGGTTCATGGTATTTATTGGTACAATACATTGGTATACCTCACAGTGATAGTTTGACAATGATTCCATCATTCTACCTCTACTCGTGGTGGCAGGACGGGCAAGGATGACAGTGGTTGTAGCCACCTTCCTATTAGGCGTCGAGAACATAGGAGGTTGTAGCCTCCTTCAAGCTGTAGCTAGAGAATTGGGAGTTGGAGCTCCTCGCTGTAGCCCCGAGAACATAGGGTTGTAGCCTCCTTCCGGTTGTAGCCGCAGAATATAGGGGGTTGTAGCTTCCTCCGGTTGTTCGAGAAACTAGGGGTTGGAGCCTCCTTCCAGTTGCAGCTGGAAAACAAAGGAAGTTGGTGCTTCCAATGAATGTAATTCTTCAAGACATATAAGAAAAAGCATTCTGTGGTTTTCTCCCGATTTGGGTTTCAACGTAAAACACTGGTGTACTGTGTATGTGTATGATTGTTCATTTGTTCATTGCTTATTTACTCTGCAGTTATTGGATAATAATTCTTCATTGATATAACACTTGGATTATATGGTTAAATTGCTCTATTACTGATTCACCCCCCCTCTCAGTAATCCAACAATCTGGACATCAACTTCAACGGTTAAGAACTGATAATGAAAGTGAATATGTGAACAACAAATTTACAAGTTATTGCATTGCACAGGGAATTCAAATTCAACATATTGTTCCATATACACCATGGAAAAATGGTGTTGCTGAGAGAAATAATTGCACATTAAAGGAGATGGCTAATTGTATGATCCAATCTAAAATATTAAGTCTTCATTATTGGGCAGAAGCCATCAACTATTCAAATTACATAGTAAATCACATTCTCACAAAATATTTAAAAAATATAACAACAAAATAAACATGGACTAAAATTAGGCCATATGTAAGCCACTTCCATGTATTTGGTAGTATAAAATGGGCTCACATTCTTGATGAGAAAAGGAAAGCATTGCAACCTAAAAGTGAGAAGTGAATTCTTATTAGATATTCTGAAGATGTCAAAGGATATCGACTTTGTCAATCTCATTCCAATGAAATTATTATTAGAAGATATATTAAATTTGATAAAAATATCTTGGCCTATGAGCCTATTTCGACATTTGTGCCATTTCGGTCTGTGAGCCATATTCTTTCTTCATTCTAGTTTCTTTTTTAGATGATGATAGCGATGATGAAAATCCACTTCCTCCTATTCACCTTCCTCCATATGAGTCCATTGAAAATTAAACTGCACTAGTACCACTGCTTCCTAGACGGGTCCGTTCAACATGAGAAGCAGTTGGTGATATTGCCAGTGATCCTAGAGAAACGTTAGACGTGTTCATGGTTCCAACAAGCCTCCTCTCTTTTGGCTCATGTTCCTGAGACTCGTGATCCAAAAATATTTGTAGAAGCTTTTGACCATCCAGATTGGGATATAACAATGAATGAAGAGTATCACTTTTTAATTGGGAACAATACTTGGGATCTTGTACCTCTTCTAAAAGAAAGGGAACTTGTCATATGTAAATGGATGTATAAAACTAAGTATGAATCATATGGAAGTGTTGAAATACATAAGGGTTGAATATAATGAAACCTTTGCTTCTATATCCAAAATGAATTCTATTAGCCTTGTTCTAGCCCTTGCTACCTCACATAAATGGGAAGTCCATTAGATGGATGTTAAATCCACCTTCTTGCATGGGGATTTGCAAGAATAAATCTACATGGAACAACCTCCTAGATATGTCCAGAATGACTCCAACCTTGTTTGTCACCTTAAGAAATATCTTTATGGTATTAAGCAAGCTCCTCGAGCTCGATATGCCAAAATGGACAACTTTCTTCTTAACATCGGATTTTCTAAATGTCATTTTGACTCTAATGCCTATACCAAGAAAGTAGGAAGCCATCTCATAATTTTTGTTCTTTATGTTGATGACCTTATCCTCACTGGTAATGACCCTAAAATTTTAACCCATGTGAAAACCAGCCTTAAAAATAAATTTGAAGTGATAGGCTTAGGCTATTTGCATTATTTCCCTGGCCTCAAAGTTTTGAAAACTAAGGAAGACATTTTTATTTCCCAGTCTAAGTATGCTTGTGACCTTATTTACCGCTTTCACATGGATGATTATAAACTATCCCCTTCTCCCTTCCAATATGGAGTCAAACTTGGTTCCACCTGTACTACTCCCAAAGTTGGTGCCACTTTGTATTTTCAGTTAGTTGGTAGCCTCTTATATTTGACCCATACCTATCCTGTTATTTCTTTTACTGTTGGTCTTGTTGCTTGGTATATGCAAGCACCTCATGAAAACCATTAGAAAACAAAAAAAGGGATACTTTGGTATGTCTGGGGTACAATTAAATTTGGAATATATTACAATTCAGGGGGAAATCCTTTGTTGGTTGGTTTCACTGATTCAGATTGGGTCGACGACCCTGATGATCGAAAGTCTACCAAAGGTTATGTTTTTAGCCTTGGTTCTCGACCTGTCACTTGGGCTTGTAAGAAACAACATGATATTGCTCTTTCTTTAGTAGAAGTAGAGTACTGAGCAACGATTAATGCAAGTCAAGAAGATTTGTGGTTTTGACAAATCATTTTAGAGTTTGGATTCCAACAACAATATCTGACCACCCTCTGGTGCGACAATTAGAGTGCCATCAAACTCACCCAAGATCTAGTTCAACATCAGTGCAACAAACACATCGAGCTACACATGCACTTCATCTGAAATTTCATTCATGATCAAGTTATTGAAGTGCTCGTTTTCCCTATAGAAGATCAAGTTGCAAACATTTTCACAAAGTCTCTTATAGAAGCAAAGTTTTTTAAAATTTGATCTATGTTAGGACTTTGGGAAGTTGTCATTAAGGGGGGATAGGCTCTAATTCCTTCTTCCTTATCCTATTGTGTCACCTTTGTAAATCCTTCAATCTTATCCCAAGTTGTTCTTAAAGGGGGATGCTAAAATATTTAAACACTTAGGAGTTTATTAAGATAAACTTGGTGTAGAAATTATAACTCCAACACCTAGGTACTTTTTTATCTAGTGATTTCCTTGCTGCAATCATATTAACATCTCACAAAACATTAATACATTACTAAAATATTCAACTCAATATCATGCAACAAAAACATAAACCAGGAAACCAAATCAAGCACACATGAACACCATAATTTTTAGGTAAATACCCATGGAAAAACCTGGAGGGAAAACCGGTGTTGAGAATTATTTTATTATGCTAAAATTAGGGCTCCCATAACATTGATAATGGCCCACTAAGAGAAATACAACTGCAAACTAACCTAGCAAGGGCTGACCTACTGTACAATAAATTTTGACACGCTTTTCTAGGCATCTGCGACTGTATTTTCTGTGACCCAAGGATATCCATGAATTTTCCCACTATGACCCACAAATGTCCACGATTGTTTGTTCTGTGGGTGTAATGATCCCAAACCATTATGCAAGGATCATTACTGTTTTGGTGTCTTTTTTAAACTTTTTCTGGTAGTGGTATTTCGTCAAACACTTTGCTGATCTACTTGTTTAGATGTGTTTATATGTGTGTATGCAACAAATAACAGAAAGAGATAGCCATGGAACATACCTCAACCGTATGCAATAAGATAGACAAGGCAAAACATATCAAATCTTCTTTATTCATAAAATAGAAGAACCTGTTGGCAAATATTGCACAGACAACGAATGCGTGTTGGAAACAGACAGCGAATCAGTGAATGGTTGTCATTGATGGCAAGTCTGTATCAGACAGGAATCCCATTGCAACAAGCTTTCACGATTCAATAGTAGTCATTGGATCATCAAAAATGAATATGGATCGTAGATTACAGTTCTTGTCAGAGTATTAGGGATCGGGAGTTGAAGAAGCTTTGGAATTTCGTCCACTTGGAGAGGACGCGTGGCAGCGATCGAGCGCCACCGGGAAAAACCTCGACATGGAGGCCATCCATTGGCATATCGAGAGTCGGGATATCGGAAATCCCGTTGACCAGAAGTCGGGGAATTTCATCGTGGAAAACCTGACCTAATCAGAACCGTCCATCTGCAAGGACAGGTGGCAAAGGATCAAGCGTCGTCGGCATATCGGGAGTCTTGAGACTAAGGGTGCGAGGCCTGCTGAACCCCGAACTGCGAGAAGAGACCACAGCCGTGGATCTCAGATAGGACGCGTGTCAAGGATCCAAGAGGAGTCGGCGTGGGAGGATAGGTGGCATCTCACATCGGATATCGGGATATCGGAGATCACGGGAGCAAGGAGTTCGTGCATCTCGAACTCGCGAATCCCGTAGCCCCGACGGGATAAGGTTGTGGTCACGGGAGTTGGACATATGAGCGGGAGCTAAGTTGAGAGGGCTAGCGCGTGGAAAGGGGCACATTGGCATCAGGGATCAGAACTTTGAAGTGACAAAGTCACTTGACATCAGGAGTGCCGATTTCGCGATATGCGAAATCGCGATGTAATCTGAGCCGTCAGATCAGGCTTTGATCTGGACCGTTGAGTCTAGACCGTGTCGGAGTTTCGGGGATCGCAACATGGAGTGGCAAGTGAACAAATGCAACGAGACTTCAGAAATCGCGATACACGATATTGCGATTCAATCGCAACCGTTGAGACAAGGTCTGACCTGGACCGTTGATCTAATCTCTATTACTAATTCGCGATATGCGAAATCGCGAAAGCTCCTTCGCATAAAACTGTGGCCACAGCCCTTGGTCACGGGAAGAGAAGGAGTCAACCCAGATAAGCTCCATTTTGAAGTTTCGGAAATTGCGATGTGAAAGTGTAGAGAAACTTGGGCATAGGAATGCCAAAATGCCGAAACCCAATTTAAAGGCAAAGAATGATAAAGAACATCCAACGGTGCGAATAAAGATTGAATGTGATTGGAGGGTTACTGTTCTTCCACACACATGTAACTCATCAGTTACGATTCTGCTAAACAAAACCGATTCTTGAGTGAAAAACAATTATCATTTCAGTTGCTAAGACAGGTGTCCTTGGATTGCCTATTGGAAGGTGAAGTGGAACCGTCAAGGTTGTGTGTATAAAAGAAAATGAGTGAGACGAAATTGTGTTGGCTGTTCTGGATGGAAAAAGAACGAAACAGTAAGAAAGGAGAAATGAGAATATGCGTAGTATGAAATTTTAACAGATATACAGAATGAGATGAAATGTAAAGAAGAAACAGAGCAGAACGACAGGCAGAGGAGAATGACAGAAGAATGTGATGCAGAGCAGACCTATTGAACGGACAGAGGAAGAGAAGAATTGCAGAACAATTTGTTGAAGATCAGATTTACAGAACAGAGAAAGAATGGTAAGAAGTGATTTATCTGCATAAATTGTCTGTGTATTCATTATTTGATATTTAAGGGTGGTTGGGAGGTGCTCGGGATGACTGTTGTCCTCAGAGGTTCAAGTGGTTTCTTGAACACAGGAAGTTGTAGCTTTGTTGACGGGCGAAACAGTCCATCCGTCAACTGGAAGAGTGGAACCGGTCCAGGGTTGTCTAAATAACCCAAGCCGTTTGGTATGGACCACCCTGACGAGTTTAACGACTCCGTTGGCCGCTCTGAGGTCTCGTAAGGAAACCAAAGAGAAAGTGATTTGAGCTAAATAATCTAAACTAAGGAAACTAGAAACTAATAAAACAAACTAAAATAAACTAA
>SNQJ01S0182682.1:28331-47431 GCA_010110895.2 Picea sitchensis | reverse complement strand
GTGTGTACTGAGGTGCACGGAGGAAAGAACTCGGCTGTGAGTTCAAGAAGACCAGAATTCTGTTGAGGATTCTGAGGAGCTCCGTCTGGAGGACGTCGAGCGAAGTGCATGAGTGCACAGAGATAGCGAAATTGTTGGGTGTTTTGTGCCAGAGATACCCCGACGGAAGGGCGTTGAGAGAGAGCGCAGATAGCCAGGAGGAAGAACTCTGTGAGTTCTATCATCTGAAGGAAGCATCCACTGAGGGAGATTTCACTGGGTTACTGAATACCCAGAGCACTCGGCAATAGGTTGCTTGAGTTCGAAGACTGCCAGGGGCATCGTATTCTCCATCTATGGGAGAAAGAGAGAATGAGTTTCAATTGTTTCTCGGTCTGAGCCAGGAGATTCCTGCATAGATTGCAGTGGAATTCCTCCACATAGAGTGCGTTGAGGGGCTCATAGTTAAACTCTCATTCTCGTTTACCAGGAATTACATTGGATTCTTAGAGCCGTGCAGGAGAGGTGTAGGCCAGGGTTGAAGTCTCAGAATTGATTCTGAGTACAAGTGACAGGGACTCCTGTTGCAGAGAGTGCACAGAGTCTGAGAAACCCAACATTCCGAGAGCGTTGAGGTCACACACAAACAGTGTACGCGAGGAGTCTCTGGAGGTATCAGAGGACTTAAGCTCAGGAGGGATAGTTACATGGTGAATACCTTGGGAACAGACCCAGGAGGAGCTCGAACCGAGAGAAGCTTTGGAGCGGGAGAATTCTCCAAGGAGGTGGTTCAACGGACAGGATTCGCGTCGGAGGATCCCGAAATCCCGCTGACCGTCGGATCGTGGAACTGGCCATCGGATATCGGCATATCGGCTTCGGCAGTTGACGAGGCAAGAGTTTCATGCTCATTGAAATCGTGAGTTGCAATTTCCCAAATCAACGGGAGCCATTGATCAGGACAATGACAGGTGGCGCGCGATCCCGAGAAGTCGGACTTCGGGGTTTCGGCGTTCAGCGTTTCGAGGTTTTCGACCACGAGGAAAACTTGTATCGTGGATTCACGATCCGCGAAATCCCGAAGTGACGTGGCATGTGGGACCGCAGCTTCTAGTGGAGTACAGGTGGAAGCACATCGACATATTGGGGATCGAAGTCCCGATAGAAGGAAGAGGTGGAGGTGTCGAATCCACACGTGCCATCGCATATCGGCATATCGGAGTTTGAGGTTCGGGGATTCATAGTGTAAGTGAATCACTATTTCATATCGGCCGATTTCCCGATAGGGAAATCCCCAACGGACCTGAGTGTTGAATCGTTGACCATCGGGATTCGGGGAAGTGAGAGACCCGATCTCGTGGGTGTTAACTCGCGAATCCGCAAGTTCTGATTTCCCGATTTGCGAAGGGGAGATCGCCGAAGGAGGATACTGTGGGTAACTCCCGAGGGGAGTTGGAAGAGAAATTGACTCTTCGGGCCGTGTGTAAGAAGGTCCTGGTGGGAGAGGTCGTGCCGTCGAGGGCAGGGTGGCGTCAGATTCTACCAAGTACCAATTGATCAGGTAGCATCAAGTAATATAATAATAGCTATGTAGGTATGCATTGGTTTCTTATGTTGCATAAAATGATGAAGGGAATTAATTTAAGAATTACCTCAATTAAAGTTCAATATCTGGATTGATGTAATGGCATAGGGCCTTGAGTATATACATGCTATGTAATGCTTGAATGTATGTATGAGAGAATTAATTGCATATTATGGTATGTTGGTTATGAGATCATAACCAAGTCAAGTCGGGAGACATACTCCTGTTATAACGATGGATGCCAATAGAAGAAGCCATGTGTGGGGCCATGTTGAGGTTGGATATGGAAAGGCTATATTTCCATCCAAGTACATAATGGCTTCCCCCCATATAGTTGATGTTTGGAATGAAACCTTTTTGCCGACATGAGAGAACACTGAGAATATTATATTCCCAATGTTGTGTATGGGTTGAAGAGGAAGGTATTCAAATAATCGAGAAAGTAATAGGGGAAGAGTTTGGATGATGTGTTGAGGCATGGGCCATACCTTCCAACTCACATGGTGGAATACATGACA
This sequence comes from Picea sitchensis, assembly GCA_010110895.2. Lineage (NCBI taxonomy): Eukaryota > Viridiplantae > Streptophyta > Pinopsida > Pinales > Pinaceae > Picea > Picea sitchensis. The sequence continues at coordinate 45,349 of SNQJ01S0182682.1, read as the reverse complement.
TGGACATATGGTATTCCAGAGTCAATGCAAGGATTCATTGTGTAGATATGGCCATGATTATTGGCACATCAATTTTATTTATTGGTAAAGTTTGACTGCATTATGAAAAGATTAGTATGCTAATAATGCATGTAAATTGAACGATAGTTTAATTTTAGATAATATGATTAATGATTGAATTCCATTTTTAATCTGAATAATGGTTGGAAATGATTGAATTGCTGGTAAATTACAATTCTAAGATCATTTCATAAACTGTTGAAAATGTGCATGAAATACTAACGATTGTTTGGCTGAATGAAAGTTGAGAAAAAATGTAGGAAGATTGGTATTGGATATGGAAATGATGTAATCCCATAAAGAATACAAATTTATACAGCTACAAGAGCCAATTATAATGAGTAGAAAACTCGTGCATGGAATTTTTTTTTTCCTGTATAGAACATATTTGAGAAATTAATAATTGCAAATTGTAATTGTTGATGATTACAATTGTGTGACACATTCTCTAGGACACAAACCTGAGAGAGAGCCCCTGAGATGGGTGTGTGGTTCTTATCTGAGACAGATCTGGAACATAGAGATGGCCTCATCCTTACAGAGAGTTGAGAAGAACTCAAGATGATTCTCCTGTGCAATGCAATGAGAAAGGATATCTGAAGAGTTGGACGTGCATGTGGCTGAGCACAAGGTGAACATGTGAAATCCCAAAGTGTTGGGTGCATCATCACGAGACAGAAATTAAGATAATGCATTAGTATCCTATGAGTAGAGAGTTGATGAGAAAATCTAGATGACTCTCCTATGTAATGCAATGAGAAAGAAGATCTATTGAGTGGACGTGCTTGTGGATGAGCACAGGTTGAACGTGATCCTAGTGGATGAGCACTAGTGAAGAAGTGGTTTTTCTATGTAATGCAGTGAGCTAGAGATATGAACATCCCTATGGATGTGCCCCTAGTGGTTGAGAACTAGTGAGTGTATGAGATCCCTTGATATATTGTTCGAGAGTCAGACCTGCCTGTAACCCTAATTGTAATGTAAAGGGTATAGGTCGGCTCCACCTTAATATAAAAGATAATTGATAAAAAAAATATATAATAATTAATATGGTAATTATTAATTATATTTTAAGTTATTGAGGTCGGCCCTATTGTGCCAAAAGAGACATCATTTGATGTGACAAATCTTATATAAATAAAGGTGATTCCCCATTGAGGAAACACACTTATCATTGTGTCATCTCATGATTTCAGAAGTTGTGGTCTGAAATATGAGAATTGCAACACCCTCTTGTGTGCTAGGTTTGGTGATGGTGTGGGAGGTCTTTCTCTTGAGGAATATAGAACAGGATTGGCTGGGTTTTCTTCCCTTGTTGATAAGGGTTTCCCAGGACACTTCTTGTGTTCTTGTGCATGGTTACTCTTCTTGTGATCTTGGTTTGTTGCAGTAGTTATGGTTCAAGTTATAGTTAAAAAGAAAAAATTAAAGAAGATACATGAGCCATAGCTCATTTAAAATCTAACATGGTTTCAGAGCAGGTCCTGAAGAATACCACTTTCTCAAGGATGGAAGAAGAGCATGGTCATCCAAAATACTACCAAACCCTTGCTTCGATAAAAAATAAATCAGGCTGGACCTCACAGTAAATAGAGGATGGCAGCCATGATAAGAGAATATTTTTATGTGGCAAGAAAAAGGTTTCCGCAACCTATAAGGAAAGGGTTGAAGCCTAGAAGGAGGGTCGGTGTATGGGGTACCCCTTCTAAACCACAACCGAAATGTAAGGAGAGGAGCCCGGAACCTAGAAGGAGGTCTGACTGTCCAATTAATGTGGTCACAGGATCCTAAAGGCTGTCACAGAAAAATACAACAACAACACTCTAAAACTCCTACCACTGTAATGAAAGACTGAACCCTTCTGAAAGAAATTTTTGAGGCTTCCTCAAGCCTTGTGTAGGTATTACCTCAGTCCGAGGGAAATAGAAGAATGTTGATTTCTTTTTGTGGGCAAATTGTGGGATGTTAAGGACTGTGTATACTTATGTAGCATACCACAAACTTGGAGGGTCATTACCCTTTTCTAATGACTTCGTATCGTCAAAATCTCTCAAAAAAATTTGTAAGACACAACTTAGAGCCTGATTCTAGATGTAAAAGAAATGGTTACAGAATCCAGAATGAGACACCTGCTGCAGCATTACGAAGGTTGACCGACATCTTTATGAGTTTCCTTTTTTTCTAGAAGCAACATTAATCCCTCACATGTAAAGGAAGAACAAGCTTAAGACAAATTATGAAGATGACAAATTATGAGTGATATTTCTGAGGCCATCAAAAGATTAAAAAAAAAATTATATCAGTTTTGAAGTAGTATCAATGGTGGTTTTTTGAGGAAGGAAAGTAGAGTTTAAGGCCTATATTAAGGCCGATTTTTGGAAGTAGTAGGGTCGTTACCCTTGTCTAAATAAGACTACAAATATGATCTCAAACCCCCCTTGTGCCATACTCAATTAGGCATTACATAAATTTGAAGCTGGCAGTTTTAAAATTGTTGGAGATTGATATTTCGAGGCAATCCTTGGTTGAAAAGTTCATGCATAAAAAAATTATTATCCTTGGATTTTATTGGTGTTGTCTCAAGCATGAATAAAATGCCAAATTTCTGAGCTATATCTATGTTGTCCTATTGCTCCAGTTTTCCATCCTTGATGTCATTTATTGATGCAAGTGTTTAATAATGGTGTTGGTTTATATTCCAACAAACATAAAAGGATGTTGATGGCTTGCCTAAGTGAATTGAAGATATTGGTGAGAAGAATGGACTAGATCCAAAAGAAAACATTAGTGATTGTTTGAAGTGTTTGGTATTAAATATTTGTTCTAGAAGATCAAGGGTATTTCAGACAATCAAGACATTGGTTGACAACAAGGAGGTTCTAATTATTACTTGTGTCACCTACAAACAACAATAAAGCATTGATTATAGTATTGGACTACAAGGTTGATGCAAAGTCTTGTATAGTACAAGGAGGCTACAAGGAAAACAAGCAATAAATATCATTGATCATCATGACATTGAAAAACAAGAAGGACCTCCACTGGTGTACACTCACAGGTATGCACTTGTATATATATATTATTTGCATCATTAACATAAGGGTACTTGCAGGAGGAAGGAACACTTAGTGCAATCATGGGTACATAAAAATCTCAGTGCATCCAAAGGAGCAACACACTAGAAGTACATAATCCAAGTTTTATTGTTTTAATTATCATACTATATTACAAGTAGGTGTTGTAGCTATGAAAAACAATTCTTAAATTGTTTTCATTCTAGAGATGTACTCATGAGTCTACTCTAGGAGATAATTTTTTTCTTGTTTCCTTTCATTTGTTTCCTTTTTTTAGGCAGGTCTAACAACAAAAATATATGTTTTTCCTTCAAGACTTCAGAGGGAGTCACTTGACTCATAGGAAGTCAAAGCTAATCAAGAAGAAGGAAAAGACATATACCTTCTCCCCCTCGACATTTCATAGGGAGACAACCATTGACATAGTTGATCCAATTGTTCCAGTTGATATTCCTAGGAACCTTAGAGTAGTCCATAAAGGTCTGTCTAGACTTGAAAAACTCTACAAGAGGCATAAAGACATGAAGCTGATGGAAATCTCGAGAAATGCAAAATGAGACTTGTAGTTAGAGGATACTCACAAACATAGGGAGTGAACTGTGATGAGACATATTGATTCAGTAGCTCGATGCACTCACATATGTACTACCATCCATGAGTTGGAAACTAAATCAGATATATGGATTCTTGATGAAGTTTGGGTTTCATCAAGAGTGTTGTTGATCCAAACCTATACTATTACATTGTTGGTGACGAGAACCTGATTTTGATGACTTATTCAAGAAGTTGTGTTGTTACAAACAAGCTTTGACTTATGATTATGAGATGAAGGATCTGAGTATGATGCACTACTTCTTGGGACAAGAAGTATGACATAGGACCAATGAGATTTTTCTCGAGTCAAGGAAAATATACAGTGGGAATAATTAAAGAAGTTCAGTATGACAGAATGCAAATGGATTTGAAGAAAAATATTGATGATGATTCAAACGAGATTGATCCACAACTGATTGGATCACTGAAGTATTTGGTTAACACCAGAATTGATTCATGCTATGCAGTGAATAGTCATTCCATGAGTCAGCTGAAACAGACCCACTCAACAACAATGAAACATGTATTGAGATATCTATGAGGCACAATTAGATATGGCCTATGATATGTCTCTAGTGTAGACTTGAGTTTTCAGGGATATACCTATACAGATTGAGCAGAGAGTATAATGGACCAGAAGAGCACATCCGATTGTTGTCTTACTGTGAAGTTTGTCATGGTTTCCTGATGCATAAGGAAAAAAAACTGTGTGGCCTTGAATACCACAGAAGCAGAGTATGTAGCATTGAGTGTGCAAAGCAATATGGCTTCACCAGCTTCTGACAGATTTAATTGATCATGAAATGGATCCTATGATGATAACCAGAGATTTGTGTAAATATCTTTGAGAACCTAGTGTTTCATGATAGATCGAAACACGTTGAGATAAAATATCATTATATCATAGACATGATGCAGAGGAAAATAGTACACATGCAGTACCTTCCTACACATGAGCAGATTACAAACATATTCACCAAATTAGCTTGGTGAAGGATACCTCCCTAGTTGAGAGGGAGTGTTGTTGACTACAACCAAGACAAAGTTCAAAGCACTTATGTATGAGACTTGGCCTAATGAAGAATTCCTCCCTATATGAGAGGGAGTGTTGATGATTACAATTGTGTGAGACATTCTCCAGGACACAAACCTGAGAGAGATCCCCTGAGATGGGTGTGTGGTTTCTATCTGAGATAGAGATAGAACGTAGAGATGGCCTCCTCCTTACAAAGAGTTGAGAATAACTCTATATGATTCTCCCATGTAACACAATGAGAAAGGAGATCTGCAGAGTTGGACGTATTTGTGGATGAGCTCAAGGTGAACGTGTGAAATCCAAAAGTGTTGGGTGCATCATCATGAGATAGAAATGAAGATGATGAATTAGCCTCCTCTGAGCAGAGAGTTGATGAGAAACTCCAGATGAATCTCCTGTGTAATGCAGTGGGAAAGAATATTTGTTGAGTGGATGTGCCTGTGGATGAGCATAGGTGAATGTGATCCTAGTGGATGAGCACTAGTGAAGAAGTGGTTCTTCTGTGTAATGCAGTGAGCCAGAGATATGGACATCCCTATGGATGTGCCCCTAGTGGCTAAGCACTAGTGGGTGTATAAGATCCCTTTCTATATTGTTCAAGATTCAGACCTTCCCGTAACCCTAATTGTAATGTAAAGGGTACAGGTCGGCCCCACCTTAATATAAAAGATAAATAATGTAAAAGATAATTAATATAAAAAAAACATAATAATTAATATAAGAAAAACATAATAATTAATATAAGAAAAACATAATAATTAATATGGTAATTATTAATTATATTTTGAGTTATTGAGGTCGGCCCTATTGTGCCAAAAGACACATAATTTGATGCTACAAGTCTTATATAAATAAAGGTGAATCCCCATTGAGGAAACACACTTATCATTGTGTCATCTCATGATTTCAGAATTTGTGGTCTGAAATTATGAGAATTGCAACACCCTCTTGTGTGCTAGGTTTGGTGATGGTGTGGGAGGTCTTTCTCTTGAGGAATATAACAAAGGATTGGTTGGGTTTTCTTCCCTTGTTGAGAAGGGTTTCCCAAGATACTTCTTGCGTTCTTGTGCATGGTTATTCTTCTTGTGATATTGGTTTGCTGCAGTAGTTATGGTTCAAGTTATAGTTAAACATAAAAATTAAAGAAGATACATGAGCCATAGCTCATTGAAAATCTAACAGTAATAATATGCTAACGATTTGTTTGGCTGAATTAAAGTGAGAAAAATTCCAGGAAAAATGATCTTGGATATGGAAATGGTGTAAGCCCATAAGGAATACTGATGTCTAATGTTACAAGAGCCAAATGTCTTGAGAATAAATATCATGCTTGGGAAACTTAGTTTCCTATATGTAAAATAGATTTAGAGTTTAATATGTAAAATTGTTATGATGATATATCACGATGACTGTATGTGTGTCAGATAGATGAGATGATGGATATTAAAGCTAGGAAGATCAAGAAGGATGCAACTATTACAAAATTGGAACCCCATGATTACCACAAGTTACAAAGTTTTAGTGAAAAATATGGTAGTGAGTTGGTGCTCCCCTTGTGAAAGAACACATTGGAAAATGATGGATCACCTGAGGGACTATGTAGCAGTGAAGGGTATGCGTGAGCCTAGAGGGTGAGGATGGAAAGGGGGAGGGAAATCAATAATTCATATGAAATGGTGGTTGGGATCATGAGGGTGTTTTAGAAAAGAATAGTGAGCTAAATCCTCGACGTGGTTTCTTGTGAAATAGAGAAACAACCATATGAATGAATGATTGTATTCACTGTGTTAATTATGATGAGAGATGGGCTCATTTTTGTTCAGTTCATTTTAAGTTTTTTCTTATTCTCTATTACTTGTTGTGTATGAATTATGTTTTTGCATCTACATTTTTATGTGATTGGATGGTTTTTGTGTGTCTGTTTCGTTGTCATTGCATATGTTTAAGTTGATTACGTTATTTTTAATTGTTATAGGAAGTTGCATGAGATTGTATGTCATGATTACGTATTTTAATTTCCACCAAAGTCGTGTTAAGATGTTGTGTAGGAGGCACAATTGAAACTATTAGAAAGTTGGATATTCCATTATCACAAATGGAATACCTAGAGCCACAACTCATAGACTTCATGTCTGACCTTGTGTTGGATCCCTGGAAGGGAAGTGGTACAACCTAAGGGACTGTGGTGCAAAGAAGGGGGTACACTTCCTTAGGTTGTGTAGGTTGAGGGGAACAAGATTTTGTTGGTTGGAATTGTTGTGGAAATCAACAAAGTATGAAGAATAATATAGTTGGAGTTAGAGAAAGGCAGTGTAAGCCACGAAAAATGAGAGGCTACTCGTTGGAATTTCTACCAAAATGATGAAATGTGAAATTATCTTACACGATTTAGGCCAGGGCGCTTAAGTATCTATGGTTTTTGGGTTGGAGTGTCTATGTATGTATATTTTTTGGCCCAGGGTGCTTATATATCTATGATTTTGGGTCAAAGTACCTATGTAATTTTGTTTAGTCTGGAATGCCTGTGTGATTTTGGGTTGGAGAGCCTATATGTTGATTAATGGTCGAGCATTTAAAATTGCAAAATGAATGCACACCTATAGGGTGTTGTGCACTGAAGACAATGCAAAAACAAGGAGGAGAGGAATATAACATCTCCAATTTTAATCCCTAAAAATTATAATGTAATTGTACAAATGTGATTTAGGATGATGAGCCGATGTGTTGGGGAAAAGAGCTTGTATTGATTTAATATGGTTGGGGGGTGAATTTCCATATTATGAACATTGAAGTAATTAATAAAAATAGTAATCAATGGTTGTGATATGAAAAGGATGAAGAACAATGGAGGGATATGATTTCACAAGAGAGAGAGGGGGTCCAAGGGGGAATTATTTATGGGTATTAATCCAACCCACATTCTTGAATTATTATTATCTTTGTGTATAGCCTTATATTTTTTGTTGAGTGTTACCAAAGACAATCATTAAACTCAGGTAAGAAGGTGGGTGTGAGTAGCCACATCCTAGAGTTATTAAGAACATAGGAATGAGTACAATCAACTTGGTGAGGAGTCTAACTCAAGTCAAGTAAGCAAACAAATAGAAGAAAAATTGTATGGCCAAGGGGGTAGTTTTTGGGACAATCACGTTTTGCATGGAGATCAGTTTTTACTTTTATATTTTGGACATCAAGAGAGAAGCTAAGTGTTGTAAATAGCATCATCCATGTTGTGCTTGAAGGAAGCCATTGTTTGGTTGTGTTTCATGCTGGGAAAGATGCATGTGTTCCTGTAAATCAGGATGTAAGCCTATAAAGCATTTTTTTGTTGAGGAAATGGCTCAAGAGCCTTGTGAAGGCTATTGTGAGAAATACTGGAGTAACTGGGAGGATTATTGGTTAATTATATGCAATGGAGCCCTGGAGGTAAGTGGGAAGGCCTGAGGGAATGTGTGCAGTGAGGATGGATCCCATTACTTGGGTTGTGCATGTTGTGGGGAATAGAGTGAAACTGGGGTTTGGGGTTGTTGTGTGTGGATAGTGGATAGCTAGAGGACCAAATATCCTTGTGGACTCATAGTCTCAGCTCGGGGGTGGCTTGTTGTTGAGAGTAAATGAATAGAAACACCTGTGGATAGGAGGTTCATCCTTCGTATGTATCTAGTTGGTTATTATGCATACAAATAAGTTTTATGTTTCATTATTATGTTTATTCCATCGTGAAAATCATTTATATGAATGTAGTGTGTTTGTTGTTCTCTTGAGAAGTTGCATTCACATTTTTAATATATGTTTTTAGATGCATTTAGAACTGTCTTATCAGTCAAATGGTTAATTTTGTGTGTGATTTGTAGCTGGTAAGATATAGAAAATGAATTAGTAGTAAATATCAATGATTTAATGTGTATTTCCACATGTAATGTACCTCAGTTGGGCTGGGGTGCATTACAACAATTCCTTTTGGGAAACCTTTTCTAACAATTTGTGCATGAACTTTGGTTTCTCCACCCTTTTGTGGAGATGTTTGGGAGGATCATGTTATAAAGAACTCTCTGTTGTGAGCCTTGTTGCATGAGTTTTTTTTCACTACATTTCAAAGGGGATTGGGTAGAGGTATTATTGAGGTAATTGTTCTATTGTACCTTGTCATAGTCATATATTTTGGTTGTCAGTGTTCCTAACTCAGTTGTGTTAAGGGGGTATGATAGGAGATGTGATATCTTTCGAATTTTTCCAAGACATATTGCAATAACAATGTTGGGTGCAAGAAGTCTTCATTAAAGGGTGGTGTTGAAATAATTCCACTACCATATATACTTTAAGTTGTGCTTAAGGGAGGATGTGAGAATATTTAATGTAAATCCAACTTGAGAAGTTTTTTGGACCATTGATACCACTTGATTTATGGTTAATCTCTTTAGTGGTTCTTGTAGTCCCACACACAATGAATTGTTCTCTTTGAAATCTTCTTGTGAAAGTGTGATTCATTGTTTAAAGGTTTTTTTGAACACCACGTTTCCAGTTCATTACCCAGGGCTCATCTTGAAACCCTAATAGTGAGTACATTTCCCATCTTCCTTTCCACCAGAAAATAATTATCCATCTTCTCCAAAGATTACATCCAAATGTATACTTTCACAAGTTATTTGGCTTACCAAAAAGAGATTCTTTCTCAATCTTCAAATATAAAGGGCATTCTTTAACATGAAAATTTTACCCCTTCATTCAATTTGAACATTGTCTATATTTCCACATAATGCACTATGTCATCACTCAAAATCACTAAATCTAACCTAGACTTGTTCTCAACATACTCAACAAAGTAATCAAATGTATTAGTCATGTGCTTTGAAGCTCCAAAATCAAAATATTGTGCCTCTAATTTATAGTATGTTTGAGCCACAATAAACACTACAAAATTAGTTTTCCTCTTTTCCCCTTTATTGCACATTGTTTGCATATTTTTTGCTAAGTCTTATGGAATAAAAAATTCATGTTTATTATGAAATTGAAAAATTAATTATGAAAATAATACATGATTGATAGTTACAATGACCCTCATGACAATGTATAAGTCACGAGGTGAAGGGGTGTGTGACTCTTGATGTTTCATTGACCGAACTATTTTATTATTGTTGTTGTTTGTATGTGACAATGCCACCAAGAATGTTTTTTCCTAAAAACATAGTGAATATGATTATATGTAATCGAGAATGTTTCCTTGGTGACATAATCTTTATTTGGTTGTATATGTTTGACTTGATTCCCAATTTGAGTGTTGGAAATGTTCCTTTGTAGTGTGTGCATGTTCAACAACATAGATATTCAAACAAAGGACAGACACCTTCAATAAACACTCACACAACCAAATCAAATATCAACACAACAATGTTTTGCGTGGTAAAATCCCTTTGGGGAAGCATCCATGGCCCCATCCAACAAGGCCACTTGAGAAAATTTATTAATGCAAAAGAAAAATATTACAAAGAGTTTCTCACAATCTATCATCAACAAATATCCCTACATGCTCTTTAAATAGATATCATGGACCAATCGGGTGTTAATCCATAGATCAATGTAGTTATTAATATCGAGGAGAATATGAGTCGTAAGATCACTCTATGTTAGGAACATATCATGACCGTTATATTACAAATGCATACTAAAGAAACACACTTCAACCTAATGAAACATTAAACCAAGTTGAATTTAACTAAATCCTAAGTGTCTAAATATCCTAATATCCCCCCTTAAGAACAACTTGGGATAGAATTGAAGGATTTATAAATGAGACACAATAGGATAAGGAAGGAGGAATTAGAACCTATCCCCCTTTAATGACAACTTCATGAAATCCTAACATAGATCAAAGTTTGGAAAAAATCGCTTCTATAAGAGACTTTGTGAAAATGTGTGCAACTATATCTTTTGTAGCGAAAATGAGCACTTCAATAACTCGATCATGAATTATATTTATGATGAATTACATGTGTAGCTTGATGTGTTTGTTGTGCTGATTTTGAACTGGATCTTTGGCGAGCTTGATGGACACTCTAATTGTCTCACCAAAGGGTGGTTGGATGCTACTGTTGGAATCCAAACTCTAAAGGGATCTGTCAAAGCCACAAGGATTCTTGACTTGCATTAATAGTTGCTTGATACTTTGTTTCTATTGAAGAAATAGAAATAGCATGTTGTTTCTTATAGGCCCAAGTGACAAGTCTAGAATCAATGCTAAAAACATAACCTGCAGGAGACTTTTGATTATTAGGGTAGCTAGCCCAATACGAATCAGTGAAACCAACTAGCAAAGGAGTCCCCCCTGAACTGTAATGTATCCCAAACTGAAATGTACCCTAGACATACTGAAGTATCCTTTTAGTTGCTTTCCAATGGATTTATGGGGTGTTTTCATATATAGAGAAACAAGACCAACAACAAAGGAAATATCAAGATGGTTATGAGTCAAATATAATAGGCTACCTACTAATTGACAGTACAAGGTGGCATCAACTTTAGGAGAAGTACATGTGGAAACAAGTTTCACTCCATACTGGAAGGGAGAAGGAGTTGGTTTAGAATCATCCATGTGAAATCAATGAAGTTCACAAACATACTTAAACTAGGAAGGAAATTTTCCTTCCTTGCTTTGCAATATTTGGAGGCTAAGAAAATAATTCAAATAGCTTAAGTCTGTCATTTCAAATTTATTTTTAAGGTTGGATTTCACATGGGTTAAAAGTTTAGGGTCACTTCCAGTGAGGATAAGGTCATAAACATAAAGAACAAGTATTATGAGATGGATTTGTACATTATCGATATAGACGTTAGGGTTAAAATGACATAAAGAAAATCCAGTGTTAAGAAGAAGGTTGTCCATTTTAGCATACCAAGATAGAAGAGCTTACTTAAGACCATAAAGAGATTTATTAAGGAAACAAACAAGGTTCGAGTCATTCTAGACATAACCAGGAGGTTGTTCCATGTATATTTCTTCTTGCAAATCCCCATGCAAGAAGGCAAATTTAACATCCATTTGATGTACCTCCCATTTATGTGAGAAAAAGATTAATGGAATTCATTTTGGCTACCAGGGAAAAGGTTTCATTATAGTCAATGCCTTCAACTTGAGAGAACCATTTAGCAACTAACTAGGCTGGTGCTTTTCAACACTTCCATCTGATGCATACTTAGATTTTTACACACATTTACATCTGACAAGTTTTCTTCATTTCAGAAGAGGTACAAGATCCAAAGTATCGTTCTCCATTAAAGAGTGATACTCTTCATTCATTATTGTGTCCAAATATAGATGACCTAAATATTCTACAAATGTTTGTAGATCACAAGTCTCTAAAACTTGATCCAAAAGAGAAGAGGCTTGTTGGAACTATGAACGTGTCTAACATTGATTTGAAGGATCACCGACAAGATCATTGATTGTTTCTCGTGTTGAATGGACCCATCTCTGAAGTGTTGTTGGTGGTGTAGTTTCATGTTCAGTGGACTAATTTGGAGGAAGGTGATCAAGGAGAGGTGGATTTTCATCCTCACTTTCATCATCTGAAGAAGAAGAAACCAAAATATGAATATAATATGGCATGTTGGCCCTTGGTTTCGGAAGGAAGCGAAGATCAAGGAAGAAAAGGAAAAATGCGAGCTACATGGAAGACAAAGTGACTGTTACTGGGTCAAAGTGAGCAAAAGAACAGAAAAGATGGAGTGAAGCCCGAGAAAGAAAGTCGTTGGATGAGGAGATTGAGGATGACAGATCAACAAGGAATAAGGATCGTGGACAACTCATCAAGTGGAAAAAGCCACCGTTAAATGATTTGGATCACCGTACGAGAAGGAAGGAAAGACAGGTTGGCGAAGCCCTGAAAATGCGGGTCAAGTTGACCTAGGGTTTTGGTATCTAGGGTTTTGACACCTAGGCTTCGGCCTAAGGATGTTGGTGAGCTATTGAAATGTATAAATAAAGGTTAAGAGGACTTGGGTTGTTGTTTTTGTCATTATTACTAGTCTTGATCTAGTCATTGCTGGTATGATTGTTGTTGTTATTTGAGAGAAGTGCTAAGTGTGAGAGCCTTCTGGTATTGTAATATCTTCAGCTAGGTGCAAATATCAACCCTGCGGATGGGTGTGCATGAAGGGGGAGAGATAGAGAGAAGAGAGATATCTGCTAGCTAAGAGCGCAGACAAGAACTGTATGCTTTCATCTTAATATATTATAAAGAACATTTTTGTGGATGTAGCCCTAGAGAGAGGGTGAACCACGTATATATGTCTTGTGTGTGTGATTGATGTTGTGTTACTTTGCCTTGATATACTATTATTTCACTATTTTGATAGATCTGATAGGTGTATGGAGTAGATCTAAGCTGATAAGTGATATATGCATGTTGTATTGTTTTGTTATTGGATCCACTTGATATTCCCCTTGGTTGTAGACACTTCTGTCCTGCAACCCCCCCATAGCTACTTCGGGTGATACTGCATCTGCTTTGCAGGTGTAGCCGAAAGGGCCAGTAGTTAGGGTTTGTTGGTGCGCTCTTGGAGATGAACCCTGGGTCTTCCCCTGTGCCAACAAATGGTTCCATTGTTGGGATTCTTGACAGAGATTCAAAAGTGGATACAGGATCAAGAAAAGGACTTCGTTGAAGCCCAAAACAAGAACCCTAATCTGAGTATAGAGGATTGGTTGGAGAGACATATTTTTACTGATATACACGAGATATTATTTGGAGGAATCCATCAGGAACTATACGAGTGGTTAGCCAGGTTGGCAGATACCCAGTTTGAGGTCAGATCTAGACCTCTTGTAGTTTGGACGTCGGCGATGATCAAGAAGGTCAAGAGAATTGATAATGTCGTTTCAAGAGTAGTGGATCATTGGTTCGATAGAACCATTGGAGGCTACATCACCGAGTTTGTTGTTGACAGAGTAGAGTCATATAGCCAAGCCGAGAGATATTTTTTCAAGGAACCCAGAGGAAACTTTTTACACTTTCTGAAGTTGAGAATCAATATGTTGCATGAGAAGAACATCTTGAAGATACAGTAGATTTTTCGAATCTGAAAAGGCTAATGTTCAAAAATTCAGACAGCGACAACGACACAAAGGCTGGACATACGCGTAGTGGGAGAGTGTTCAGAGAAGTTAATCTTGCGAGCATGTTCAAAGAAGAACTACAGAGACAAGGGTTCCTACAGTGGAGAAGAAGAAGATCTGACCGACAAAGTGCATTCAGAACCCACTAGGATAGAGGAAGAGGAAGCCAAAGAACTTCGTCGGGATGAGCTAGAAACTTCAAGAACTACACAGAATGATGAAGTAAGTTATATTATCCCTCTTGTTGATTCAGTAGTATTAAGAAATTAGAGTAATCCAAGCCACTAGAGCGTCCAGAGCACCATCACTAGTAGTCCACCACATACTCAGTTAGGGACCCTAGGAAGATCTATGGTAGATGAGATGAGACTCCCTATCTTTAGGGGAGACGGATCTGAAGATCCTGACCAACATTGGTTCCTATGTGAAGCTGTATGGAACATTAAGAATGTCACCGATGAAGCAGTTAAAAGAACCAAGATTAGTACTACCCTAAGAGATCGTTCACTAAGCTGGTACATGAAGCTTGTCTAAGGACTTGCACAGCCTAAGCCATTGAATGAGATCAAGAATGAGTTAATTGTATAATTTAAGAAACCTAAGTTGGATTCCCAATGTATTACAAAACTGAAGGAGATCAAGCAGAAGGTAGTTGAGCCAGTTTGGGAGTTTGATCAAAGATTCAAGACCCTAACAGGTCGATTGAATTTTCAGATTCTAGATGAGCAGAACAAGGAATGGTTCATTTCTGCCCTCTTACCACACATCAGAGTTCCTCTGATGAAACAAAAGATTTCTTCGCAGGATGAGGTGCTCGAGATCGCCATGAAGTTGGAATTAGCCTCTATGGGAGAATCCAACTTAGGTATGAGTCAGATCTTGAGTTAGCTGACTAGTTTGTCTTTGCAGGTCGAAGATATGAAGAAAGAAAAGGGAAAATATAAAAGAGAAGACATATGGTGTGTCAGATGCAGATCAGAAGGCCATGAAAAGGAGCACTACCCTCTATTCCATGAATACTTGGCCTCTGGAGCCCCGAGCCCTTTGAAGAAAGTCACCTTACCCTGGTGCGAGGTATGCAAAAATAGGCATCGCCCTGGTGAGTGTTATTACATGAAAAAATATGTTCGCACACCCACAAATTTGTATTGCATGTTCTGTAAGTCCATGGGACATGATGATAGAGATTGTAGGGCTTATGATATCATGCATGAAAGGTCAAGAGACATATACAAGATTCAAGGTGAAGTACAATATGAAGGAAACACTACACAGTATAACTCCCTTGGGAGAGGAAATTTCAACCCTTGCAGTGGATTCAAAGGAAGAGGATGAGGAGGAGGCATGGTTCGAGGCTGAGGAGAGATCATCTATTATAACTGTGCATAGCCAGGACACTTGGAAAGGGACTGTCAGAACCCTTGTACCACTTGTAGCTACTGCAACTCATTCAAACACGTTATCGAGGAATGTCCATCATTGCTGGATAAACTTCAAGAGAAACGAGGACCTCAGTAGAACCCGTAGATACAGCTGATCAACGTTGAACCTCACGGAGAAGACCCTAGAGTCATTGTTATTACTAGAGGAGGCATTGTTACGGGAGATGACAGAATGACCCAAGGGAAGACTACATAAGATTCAGGAATTAGGAAAGCTGTAAAGAAGACCCAAACCTTTGATGCAAAGAAAGAAAGACAAATATTTGAAGAAGAAAGAAAAGAGTCCAAACGAGACCAAGATTCTTCATCAAAGACAAGACCAGAAGTAAGACAGTATGGAATGCCTCGGGCATTTGATTGGTCTACTTCGCCAAGAGAAGGAAAAGAGGTAAGCAAGCTCATGGAATTTATATATACTTGTGTTAAGTTGATTCAGGATGAGAGCATTGTCCAAGAACTACAAAATTTAATCAGACAATATGAGCTAGGAAAGATAGACCCCTTACTGAATAGGGCAGTACACCAAATCGGTAAGAAGAGAAGTACCAATAAGGAATTACATTTGAATGCTCAAATAGGTGAATATGATATATATTATGTAGTCCTTGAGTTAGGGTCGGAGGTCAATGTCATGACGAAGCAAACCTGGGAACTGATGGGAAAACTGAAGTTGATCTATTCCCCTATCAAGCTTAGGATGGCCAATCAACAAGCTGTGAGTCCATTTCGCAGACTGGAACATGTCCCTGTGGACATTGATGGAGTATGAGCATTTGCATATTTTGAGGTAATTGAGATAGTTGATGACAATTTCCCTTACCCTGTGTTGTTAGGAATTGATTGGGCCTTCAATAATTCCACTGTGGTTGATTTAAACAAGAGACGTATGAATTTTGAAAAATATGGCCTTAGGGTCATTGCACCCATAGATGCAGATGAAGGTTAGCGATACATAGAGCCCATTAGAGAAGAAGACCGCACATATCAACTGGAAAATATATACAAATTAACATCCAGACAACATGATTACATTAATCCTACGGTCGATGGAAACTTAAGCTGGAGAAGTGATAGCGTATGTGTAAATTCTAACCTTGTACAATATCTACTACAAACTGATATTCAGAAAAGAACAGAAAGGATACAATGGCAAATACAAACATTACACAGAGATTTTTCACCAGGAAACCCAAACCGGGAAAACCAACATATATTATATTCATACATTATGTTACATTGTTTACAATACAATATACATATAGGAGACAGCGGTATCCAAAACCCTAACCCAATGACCTGGATTAGTCCAAAACCCTAATTCCTTAATCGGAAATAGAAAACCATCGGCAAAAAACCATGTGCCGAAAAACCACTTAAATATCATGTGGTCCCGGAAATATGTCGTCCCGGTAATATGTCGTCTTGGAGATATGTCGTCCCGATGCAAAAAGAAAATTCGGGGGCGCTGCCCCCGAACCCTTCTGCATGCCCGACGCAGATGCTCAAACACTACTACTCATGCAAAGAATATAACACATACCCAAAATTCTCCCACTTGTTGTTTTCTTTGCACATAGGGGGTTACAGGGTTACATAGTCAACAATCCAGGGCAACAATGCCCATGGATCCTCTACACCAAGAGAAATTCTCAGTGCTCACAGATTTTGTTAATGAATCTGCAACATTCTTCAAAGTGTCC
>SNQJ01S0182682.1:7217-23058 GCA_010110895.2 Picea sitchensis | reverse complement strand
CCAGGCTCAGAAATCAAAAATAATCCTTCTTCCTTGTTTGTGAAGAATAGGGAAGATAGCCCATTGCTGATGAGGGAAGATATTCTTTCAGATCTCATAGACGTGGGTGAAATATCTGCCCAGAGGATTTAGTTTATATTTAACAATATTTTCTATGCAAGATGGCATCAGATGATTGTTATGGATAGTAGAGATATACTACTGTGGGGGATATGTTCCACTGTTCGTGAGGCAGATATTCTTTCAGAGCTCACAGATGTGAGTGAAAGAGTAGTCCAGATAATTCAATCTATATCATAACATTGTTTTTATGCAGATGAAGACTACTGTGGTGGCAGAAATTCTTTCAGATCTCACAGATGTGAGTGAAAGATTGGCCTAGATGATTCAGTTTTTATCATAACATTGTTTCTATGCAGGATTCTCTCAAATGTTTGTTATGAAGACTATATGACAGTAGATGAGGACTATTATGGTGAATATGTTTCACCGTTCGCAACCATACGTTGTTGATCAAGTACTTATGTATTACTTGATGTAGTAGTGAACCACTGGATTGTAGTTATGTACTAATATGAATAGACACAGGTGTGTTCTATCCTTGTTCTAATTGTCTTGAAGACTATCAACGGTTTATTGGAGATAATGATCATTCAGATGAATGATGAACAGATATTTTCCAGACGAAAAATAGTTCAGTGCTTTTACTCCTCTTGTATCACTCTATGGTGAGAGTGACTTATCCAGCATCATATCTAACTACTCAGATGAAGTATGGTTTTGAGAGATGATGCAGCTGATGGTGATGATGATGGTCATGATCTAGTCATGAAATAGTCTAGATGACTATATTGATGCTACCAGGTAAATGGTATATTTTGTGATCAAGTCCATTACCTGTAAATACCTCTTTATCTAGGAGGGAGTGTTAATATTATGGTAGTTGCGGGAGGTATTTACCCCCACGTGTGAAACTGACGAGAATAGAAGACTACGGGAAGCAAGAAAAACCCTGATGAGATGGCTAATAACCCTAGAAGCCTTGTCGGCTCAAGAAGATAATTTATATTAGGCTATTAACCTCCAAGAGAAGAAGTCGACCAGAAATAATAATAATATACTGAACATACACATACCCAGAAGGAGAAGTCGGCCCCAACAAAAATGGCAGGATTACTATAAATACAAGGGACCAGTTCTCATTTGTAGCATCTCAGAATTGCAGTTTCTCAGTTGGTGCGCACTGCAGTTGCAGTCTGGTGCGCAGGTTTGGAGGAGAGTTACAGGTGTAGCTACAGCAGCATCTAGTTCTCAGTATTGTCTTGAATATCTCTTGGCTAGGGTTTGGAACATCTGATCAGCTTTTTGTGATGCGCTATCCTTGGGGATTGATGCGCTACTCTTTGTTTGGCTATCTAGCCTAGGGTTTTCTTCCAGAGTAATTCTCAGTCAAGGTTAAGGTGCTCGGAGGGAGGCTTCGGCCTATGGTTGGGTGATGAAGGTATCGTCAATGGTAAAATGAGCACACCATCTTCTATATTCTAACAGGTTTATGGTCTCGAAGTTGTTGTTCCAATGGAATACTTGGTGGCAAGCTTAAGAATTGTTTCCTTTATAGATATGGATGACATTGGTGATGTTCAAGAGAGGCTTGCATAGTTGGTCGAATTGGAAGAAGATAGATTTGTTGCAGGATTCCATCAACAAGTACAGAAGGAAAGAAATAAGGCCTACCATGACAGGCACATCAAGAAGAAGGCATTTAAACAAGGTGATTTGGTACTAGTATATGACAATAAGTTCATGAAGTATCCTGGGAAGTTCAAAACTCATTGGCTCGGACCATCTGAGGTCGTTCATGTTATAGAAGGAGGATTTGCGTAGTTGAAGACTTTAAAGGGAGAGTGGAAGGAAGGATTAGTGAATGGGAGCCGACTGAAGTTGTATTATCACAACCAACTGTCTCGTAGCTCTTAGTAGAAGCATAAGGGAAAGGGTCTAGGTACCAGGTGAAGTTGAAACTAAGTACCAGACACAAAAATGACAGTCTGCACAAGGAGGGAAAGAAGGCATTGAGAAGAAAGCAAAGACTACTCTGCGCATTCTGAAGTCAAAGTAAAACAGAAGAATCAGATCTGCAGTGCCTCACGATGACTCACAGGTGAGTGTTGTGGGCATGTTAGCCCTTGGTTTTGGAAGGACGCAAAGATCAAGGAAGAAAAGGGAAAATGTGAACTGCGCGGAAGACACAGTGACTGTTACTGGGTTGAAGTGAGAAAAAGAGCAGAAAAGATGGAGCGAAGCCTGAGAAAGCAAGTCGTTGGATGAGGAGATCGAGGATGACAGATCAGAAAGGAAGAGGGGTCGTGGACAACTCAGCAAGTGGAAAAATCCACCGTTAGATGCTTTGGAGCACCATGTGAGAAGGAAGGAAAGACAGACTGGTGAAGCCCTAAAAATGTGGGTCAAGTTGACCTAGGGTTTAGACACCTAGGGTTTTGGTATCTAGGGTTTTGACACCTAGGCTTCGACCTAAGGATGTCGGTGAGCTATTGAAATGTATAAATAAAGGTCAAGAGGACCTGGGTTGTTGTTGTTGTCATTATTACTAGTCTTGATCTAGTCGTTATTGGTATGATTTTTGTTGTTATTTGAGAGAAGTGCTAAGTGTGAGATCCTTCTAGTATTGTAAGATCTTCAGCTAGGTGTGAAGATCAACCCTGCAGCTGGGTGCACAGGAAGGGGGAGAGATAGAGAGAAGAGAGAGATCTACTAGCTAAGAGCACATACAAGAACTATATGCTTTCATATTAATATACTATAAAGCACAGTTATGTGGATGTAGCCCTAGAGAGAGGATGAACCACGTATATTTGTCTTGTGTGTGTGATTGATGTTGTGTTACTTTTCCTTGATATACTATTATTGCATTGTTGTGATAGATCTGATAGGTGTATGGAGTATATCTAAGTTGATAAGTGATATATGCATGTTGTATTGTTCTGGTATTGGATCCACTTGATATTCCCCTTGGTTGTAGACACTTCTGTCCTGGAACCCCTCCATAGCTGCTTCAGGTGAGACTGCATCTCCTTCGCAGGTGTATTCAAAAGGGCCAATAGTTAGGGCTTGTTGGTGCACTCTTGGAGCTGAACCCTGGGTCTTCCCTTGTGCCAACATGGCACAAATGCTAAAGATGGTACAAATGCCAAATTAAGATCACAAACCAAGAGATTTTCATCAAATTTAACATCTCTTCTAATAATAATTTCATTGGAATGAGGTTGAAGAAGTCTATAACCTTTGACATCTTCAAAATATCCAACAAAAATGCACTTCACACTTTTAGATTATAAATCTTTCATTTTCTCATACGGAATGTTATCCCATGCTACACTACCAAATACACATAAGTGGATGACATCTGGCTTAATTTTCTATGCTTCTTTCGGTGTTATATTTTTTAGAGCCTTTGTGGGAGTGTGATTTACTATGTAATTTGCATAATTGATGGCTTCCATCCAATAATGAAGACTTAATCCCTTAGATTGGATCATACAATTAGCGATTGTTTTTAATATGTGAATATTTCTCTTAGCAACACCATTTTGTCGTCGTGTATATGGAATAGTATGTTGCATATGAATGCCTTGTGCACTGTAGTAACTTGTAAATTTATTGTTCACATATTCACCTCCATTATATGTTCTTAGCCTTTGAAGTTGATGTCCAAATTGTTTTTCTACAAGGGCCTTGTAGGCCAAAAACTTATCAAAAACTTCGCTCTTAATTTTTAAGAAGTAAACCCAAGTGTCCCTAGAGAATTCATCAATGAAAATTAAGAAATAATTTCACCCAAATAAATAAGGATAATAAATTGGACCTCACAAATCACTGTGAACAAGATGCAAAGGGGTCGAGCTGTGCCAAGAGGCACATTTTTCAAAATTGTCCTGATGATGTTTGTTGAGAACACAATTGGAAAAAACACCATCTCTGCAAGAAACAAGAGGAAGACCAATCACCATGTGTTGATTACATATTTGTTGCAATGAGTGATAGTTTAGATTACCAAACCACTCATGCCAAAGTTTTCTCAATTCATCACTACGGACAACAAAAACTGATGGAAAAGATGATGACACAAAGTTTTCAAACTTGTACACCTTGGTAATATCATCAACAATTCCAATTGTGAGGACATGCTTAGGATATTTTAAATCCTTGATTACAACTTGGTGAGGTGAAAACTCAACGGTTTTACCTTCACCTTAATGAGTGATATGATATACTGATAGAAGGTTGCAGGAAAGACTTGGAACACAAAATACATAATTGAAATGACCATTATCTACCTGAATTGTTCTAGACCCTACAACACTAACATATAAATCATCACCAATAGATATTTTATTGGTGTTACATTCATGAAGAGAAGAAAATATGGCTTTGTCCTTATTCATATGATAATATGTTGTAGAATAAATAAGCCACTCATTAGAAGAGGAAGTAGAAGTTGCATTGAAGGAGAAACCAAAAGCAGAAAGTCCATGTCCATGAGAAAAAGAAGAAGAATCAATATTGATGTTGTACTTATATATTGTTGCTTCTAAGGCTTCCATATTTTGAAAATATTTAGAATCCATATGACCATATTTCCCCAAAAAGCCGCAATGTCTGTCAATGTTCTTACTTTTGTATTTTTCTCCTTTGTCACCATTGGGAGTAGAAGCTGGTGGAGAGGGTTTGGGATCCTTGTTTTTCTTGTTGTGGTGGCGAAGATGTTGCTTCTTGGGATTCTTGGATTTATCTTTCTGCTCGACCACAAAGGCTTTGTTGGATGTACCTACAATGCTAATCAATCCAAGTTGCAGAAGTTTTTCTTGCTCTCGAATCAGAGAATCACAAAAAAACTCAAGAGTGAGATTTTGGTAAGCACTCCCTAGAGCTTCTCTAGTGGAATAAAAGGTATATACAAACACATAATATGCACTTCCAAGCTTAGAAATAATAACATATATGCATCGGTCCTCTTTCAAATCTATTTTACACTCCTTACATAAAAATATAAGTGTTTTGAACTTAGATAAAAAATCTTCACTGCAAGTAAAACAATTAGAACTAAAATTCATTAACTGATTGTCAATCTGGTGGGATCAAATAATATTGTGTTTACCAAACATAACTTCAAACTTTTCCCAAGATTTATCCAGGACATCATTTCCATGAAGGTGAAACCTTAAATCAAGAGAGATGGACATTCTGATTAGCCCACATGATTTTCCATTCTTATTATCCTATTCGACTTTATTTTCACCATCGGTGGGTTTTTTTTATTTTCCCAAGGAAATTTGGTACAATCATTTACTTCTTAGTAAATCCTCCATATGGGATTTCCATGAGAAGTAGTCGGTGATGGTAAGCAAAAGATCACTGGGAGAAACAATATTAAATATGCATACAATAAGAATTTAAAATTTGAAACTGAGGGTATGGATGGAAAGTTCTTAAAAAACTAGTATGTTTAAAAAACATGACACTGAAAACAAACTTCAGATATGAAAGTTATGCCCTTCTAAAAAAAAACATAAATGGTAACCAAAAAGTCATGTGACAAGTATAAGTCAGTCCACATGGTGATATTTCTTCTTATCTACTTTGCCTATAAATCCCCTTTTAAATAAGTTACTTATGAAGTGACCCACTTTTGTAGAATAAGTGAGAAACACTTTTACAATGAATTAACTTTGTAAATTAAAGTTACATGAAAGAAGTAACTAAAAAATAAATACTAAAACTATTTTATAGTGATTTACTTTTATAATTTAAGTGAAATACACTTTACAATGAATGCATGAACTTTTCAAAAAGTAACATAAAAAAAAAAATTGAACTCAATACCTCTTACTAAGTAAAGTAATTTTTAACCAAGTGAATTAGTGCAAAACACATTATAAACTTAAGGAGAATGGAAGTTGTTGGTGTTGTTGTTGAAGACGGTCTTGAAGTGTGTGTTAAAAAAAACGTCTTTTCATGTATTCACACACACAAAAATTCATTTCTCAACAACAAGAAGAGTTAGATCTCGGTTATCTTACTTGGAAAATGCAATTTTTCTCTATGTTTCTGATTTTCCGAGATCGCATAGAGTGCACAACAAAGGGAATAAGTAGATAAGAAAACACTTTACGCTCTATTTTTTATTTGTCAAGATCACATAGAGCACACGAGAAGAGCATATGCAGACAAGAAAACACTTTTCGCTCTATTTTGGATATGTTGAGACCACACAAAGTGCACAACAAAGACCATACGCAGACTAGAAAGAGTAGCAATCTAGGAAAAAAAAAATGAAATATTATCTCTGTAGAATTTTTTATTTTAAAAGACATATTCAGGCTTTATTCTTTTGAATATGACTGAAATGGTCATATCTTTGTCAAATATAAACCTTTTCGAGTGAAATGAAAAGTATCCATAACTAAAATGAGTGCTTTGGAAGCAATGGAACAATCCTTTCGACCTAGATATGTACAGAGACAATAGAAATCAGAGATGCTACAACACGGCTTCAAGATCTCATTCTACAACAGGAGCAGGTCTTCAAATGCAGTCTAATACCATGTTTTAAAACACAAGTATTCCAACAGAGTACAAACACCTTCAGTAACCACCCACACCACTAGATCAAAGATCAACACACCGATTTTTTACGTGGTAAAGCCCATGTGGGGAAATGTCCACGGCCTCAGACAATGTGGCCACTTGAGGCAATTTATTAATGCAAAATAAAAATATTACAAAGTTTCTCATAATTGATCATCAACAAATGACCCTCCATGCTCATTAAATAGAAATCATGGACCAATCAGGTGTTAATCCACATATCAATGTAGTTTTTAAGATCGATGAGAATATGAGTTGTTGGATCAGTCTATGTCGAGAATGTATTGTGATTGTTGGATTAGTCTATGTCGGGAATGTATTGTGATTGTTGGATTACAAATGCATACTAATGCATACTTAAGAAACACACTTTAACCTAATGACATATTAGACCAAGTTGATCTTAACTAACTCCTAAGTGTCTAAATATTCTAACAATGCATCATAAAATTTTAAATATTTTGACCTAGTTGTTTAACATGAAATATTGATGCTCCTTAGTAACATATTTTCCTTGCTTTCATTGTTGTAGGTTTATATGTGTTTCATTCTCTTTTTTCATTAGTTGTAATTCACATTTCTTGAAAGTGTAATTTTCAATACCATATAATTTATAGTTATCTCCTTGCCAATTAAATTCCATGAGATGTTCTTCAAGGTTGGTTTCATAAGTTCCTCATTGAATCCATCATTCGACACGTGGTACCATATCCATCTCATCAAGTGGTGGAGTGTATAAATTTGTTTGTGGTTCTATTTCTTGTATTTGAACATTGATTTTATAACATCTTCCTACTCAATTGAGTTTTTGTCCATCAACGACTATAACTATGAGGTTCTTGGCGGGGTATACAAAAAGGTTTAGTTTCTTAGTGAAATTGATGTGTATACAATTATGAGCACTATAAGAGTCTACAAGTATTGTTACATTTCTATTTTTTACGATTTCTTTAATATTCAAGGTTTCAAGTTGTAATTTCCATGTCGTGGTTGTAGATTTTAACATTGCACAATAAATTACTGCAAATAGATTCTTAATAAAAAATAAAAAAAAATACAATGTCAAACACATAGAATACACAAAGATTTTACCCTGGAAACCCAAACCGAGAAAACCAACAACTTGTTTAGATCCCCCCCTCTAATATTCTATTCATCATATGCAGTCGCAATACAATGCCCTCATACAAAAAGGGGATTGCCTTCTTAGGCGAAAACCCTAACATAATTTATATTGTCATATCTACGAACTTATAATGAACGATCTAGATTGACTACGAAAATATAATATTTTACAAGGAAATTTTCCCAAAATTTTCCTCGAGGGCTCTGCCTCCATGTGACCCCCCACGCGCCCGACACAACACAGACACTAGTTCTAATTGTGAAAAGAATATAATGCATACCCAACAATGGTTGCATGTGCCATTGTAGGTTTGCATTTCTCTTTTCTCAATTTCTAAGTCTTATCAAGCTTTCTTATATGAGGTGGAATATACACAGTGGTAGGTTCTTATATTTGTTCTTTTTGGTTGATAGTTTCTTTTGGGACACCTTATCTTTAATCTTATTTTGTTTGTTGCATGAAATTGACACTAATGATATTTGTGGCATTGCTTTGATATCAATTTAAGGTTTTTTTTTTTGGATTTTATTTTTAATTCATCTACTATTTTAGTTATTTGGTCAATTCTTTATCTATTCTCATTATTTATCCTTGATTCTTTTTCCTTGTAGTTATTACCTCATATTAAGTTTACCAATCATTTTCTATAATCTTCTATTAACTTGTCAAGTCTGTCGCCCAATACTTTTGGTGTATTTCCTATTAATTTGTCAATTTGGTCTTCTAATTCTTGCAACTTATGCATGGTGTTATTGGTTGTCTTCATAATGATGAACCTCTAATAATAAGTGTTTGTCACTAACCATTTTGGTGGTGGTATCCTTCTTTGTGGGACCCAATGTTATTTTACTTTATAGGTATGAAAAGAAAATTGACTTTATGAAAAGAGTATTACACATATAAGACAACTTAATTTGTGTCTTCCCATGGGAAAAAAAGGTCAAAAATTCAGGGGTGTGACCTTAGGGAAAAGGCATAGGAGCATTCGAAAATTTAACAAAATGGTTGCATAAAATCACACACTGGTGACTTGTTAACTATATGGATTTTTTCTAAGTTAGTCCCTCATGCAGTCTGATTGAATTCATAATGCATGAATTAACTTCGATGGTTAAATGTACGATAGTACAACTAAAGAAGATGACATATAGATTATAATTAATCTTTGACAAATGACAATGCAAAGGTACATAAGGCTAGCAACGATTTTACAGCCAATGTACGACTATATTGCTGCTATGGCCATTGTAAAATAGTTGTGTATAGACAAATTGTGGCTATGTATGAAATATTGCATCAATGTAGTATGAACGAATTAACATTATGTACAACGAATTGTAGTGTTGTTATACATAGTGTGTACAAACAAATGGTGACTCGGTATGGATTGATAAATGAAAGATCACTTTGTGGAATTAACCCATGAATTGGCCAAATTAGCGGCCTTAATATCAAATGGAATAAATAGTTTTTTATTACAACAATGATAGAGTACTTATGAAAATATAAATAATAAAGTATTGAATAATGAATGATATGATGGTTACATTGAGCCTTGTGACCGTGTATGAATATACATTAACTGGCCACAAGGTGAAAGGGAGTGCAACCCTTTATTTTTCATTAACTTGACTATTATATTTATTATTATGTTTGTTGCATCTTCCTATGCTATGCTCCAAACCATACATTTTTTCCCTACACTATCTTCAGATTCCTTACTTTTCATTAATAATAACACTTAAATTCTTAATTTTAGAGTTTACTTTTCCCTAAATATGTACTTGCACATGTTCTTTCATTGGTGCTTTCTCCTCCTTGCTTCGGTGTCCTTTGTATTTGACTGCAAAAGAACTTTTACAGACACTACTAATGCTTCCAAACTACTTTTTTCACCTTTTTGTAACTGCTAACTTAACAATTTCTCAAAAGTCGTGCTAGTAAATTCACAAGTAATTTTTGGAGTTTCTACCAAGTTCTCAAACGATAGAGGAAAAGTTTTTAGAATAATTACAACCATATCCTCTTTATTTATTTCTCTTCCTACAAGTAACTGATCCATAATGTCTTTCAACTTCAACAAACATTTTGAAATCGATTCCCCTTCTTCCATTTGTATTGGAAACAACGTTTTAAGCTAAAAGTTCTTAACTTTATTTGAAGTTTTGTGCATCTTCTATATTCAATTCCAAATTTTGTAAGCATCCTCTACATCCCATGTAAATGTGTTGAACCTGCACATAATAGATCTAGCTATAAAATACCATACACATTTACAGAGAAAAATTGAGAAAGAAGAAGCAAAAGAGAAAGAATGAAAGAATTCTCATTAACCGTAATGAATCATGAATAATTTACACATGATACACTATGTATAACTCATCCAATGCACACTAGAGGAGAAGCCAATGTGACATAGTGGTGTTCTAGAGTGATCTGGACACACACCAACAATTACGGGAGTAAACTGCCACCTAGTCTAGTCTCTCAGGTAGTTACAGGAGTGAACTGTCACCTAGCTGAGTTAACTAGTCTACCAGTCTTCAGTTAACAGACTCAAATAGAGTGAAGTGAGGAGGAGATCATGGAATCATGGGTAATGCGCTAGTCTGGTGATTATACCAAGGCTAATGCACATTAGTTGGTGATGATCCCAATGTTTCATGGTGACAAAACCAAAGCAACATCTAGACTCCACTCAATTAGTCAAACTAAAGTGAAAACTGAAGAGAATATTCTTCCTCAAAAATAGGAGACTGGATAATGACTAATAAACACAGAAAAACCTTAGGAAAAAGAAATCCTAGGTGTGTGTGAAGTAACTCCAACACCCCCCCTAAACATCACTATGGTGAAAATGAAAAGAATGGGTCCCGAAAACGAGGCCATGTTAGGTACCCAAATACAAACTATACACTGAAATAAAGTGAGGAAAGAGGGAAAACCTCATGGGAAACTCCCCCCCTCAAGGTACAATGTATGTAAAAAGAATAATTGACGGTTTCTAGGCAACTGTGTCCTTCACTCCAAGACGACTTCGTAGAGAATGGAACTTCTTCTCAGTGAAGGTCTTGGTGAAGATGTTTGTTGTTTGTTCTGCTGAAGGATAGAACTGTAGGTCGATGATCCCATCATGTACTAAGTCTCGGATGTAGTGCATGTGGATCTCGATGTGCTTCGTCTACTGCCTCTGAAATGGATCTCTGCAGAAATTCATAGTTCTCTAGTTGTCACATCAGATGACAATCGGTCCATAAAACTGAATGCCCAACTCAGTGATAAAATGTTGTAGCCACATAGCCTGAATGGTTATGTTAACTACCCCTATGTACTCTGCCTCAGCTGAAGATAGAGCAATGGAAGCTTGCTTCTTACTCGACCAACAAATAGGCCTGGAACCAAGACTGAGTGAGTAACCAGATGTGGACTTGCGATTAGTGTTATCGCCAGCCCAGTCAGAATCAATGAACCCGATGAGATCTAATGTAGAGTATGTTTCATAATGAATCCCAAATGTGAAGGTGCCTTGTATGTATCGAAGGATATGATTTGCAACCTTCCAATGTAGCTCATGCGACTCCTGCATGAACCTGGAAATTGTGCCAACTGCATAGGAGAGGTCTAGTCTGGAGTGTGTAAGATACAATAAGCTCCCCACTAGTTGTATGTGCAGTGTGTTATCAACCAGTGGAGTGTCCCCTCCATCCTCAAGTTTTACCTATGATAGGAAAGGAGTCGGAGAAGACTTGCAATCTGTCATTTGAAATCTCTCAAGGAGATCTTGAGCATACTTGGTCTGAGACAGTTTGATGCCTGATGCATTCTGACTAATCTCGAGTCTAAGGAAAAAGTGTAGCAGACCCATGTCCGTCATAAAAAAACCTGTCATATAGAATCCTCTCGTCTGCAGCAATCGTTGAAGTTGAGCAATCGATGATCAACAAATCATCAACGTACATAACTAAGAGTAGAAGTGAATCATTCGTCCTGAGCATGTAGACATTCGGGTCTGATTTACAACATACAAAGTTATGTGACAATAGGTAGGAGTCCATCTTGGCATACCATGCCCTTGGAGCTTGCTTGAGGCCATAAAGAGACTTCTTTAGTTGACAGACCAAAGATGAATCTTTCATAAATCCTTGGGTCTGTTCCATATATATCTCCTCAGAGAGATCGTCGTGAAGAAATGCATCCTTCACGTCCATCTGATGGACTTCCCATCCCTTGGCTGTCACAATGGAAAGTGTCAAACATATGGAATCCATCTTCTCTATTGGAGCAAAGGCCTCATCATAGTCAATGCCATGCACCCACTGAAAGCCTTTGGAAACAAGCCCGAAATTGTATCTGCTAATATATCCATCTGTTGCACTCTTGGTCTTGTAGACCCATCTGCACCTAAAAAGTTTCCTTCTAGAAGGAAGGGGAACCAGATCCCAAGTCTGGTTCTCGAGGAGGGTGTTGTACTCCTCCTGCAGCCTCACCATAATAATGTGGATGTGAAGACTGAACCAAGAAAATATTCATGGATGGAAGTGAGTGTAATAGGAGGCTCCTCAAAATTAGATTGAGTCCTCCTAGTATCGGCTAGATCACCAACAAGATCCCCTACATCATGAAGAGTAGTCTGGGCCCACTTGGGCCTCTTCTTTGGCTCTACATCTGGATATGGATGCACTAACTCTGCATCTGAATGTACTGACTCTATATCAGAATCCTATGAATCAGAACTCTCATCTGAAGAAGAGTCGACATGTGTATGCTCATCATCTCGGACAGATGAAAGATTGAAGGTGTCTGCATGCGGCTGCTGAGGTACATGCAAGACACTTTCCTTGAATTGGACACTACACTCAATGATGAGCCAGTTTGAGGAAAGATAAATAAGTCTGTACCCCTTCACACCATCAGGGTATCCAACAAAAATACACTCAGTTCTCTGTGGATCAAGTGCCTTCCTCTTTTCAGAAGGAATCTGGGCCCATGCATGTGAACCAAAAACACAAAAGTGGGTCACTTCCAGTTTGAGGCCGCTCCAAGCCTCATAGGGGGTCTTATCCTTGATAGATATATGGGGAGATATTTTTTAGATGTAGGTTTCACAATTAAGTTCTTCAGACCATAATCTATGTGGTAGTGACTTTGCATGTAGCATGCAAGATGCTATCTATTTTAGAGATCTATTTTTCTGTTCATCAACTTCATTTTCCTACGGAGTATAGGGAACTGTGTGCTACAACTGAATCCTTGCCTCATGAAAAATATTTTGGATCTCATGATTGATATAATGTCCCCCGTTATCAGTTTGAAGGATTTTTATTTTCTTTCCAGACTGTGTCTCAACAAGGGCTTTGAAATCTTTGAGGTGTTGAAAGACCTCATATTTTTTCCTGCGAAAGTAAATCCATGTGAAATGTGAGAAAACATCAACAAAAATGAGAACAAACCTCGTTTTTCTAATTGATGGATGCGGAAAAGGACCCATGAGGTCACTATGGATCAGATCTAAAGGAGAGGAATCTCTCTGAGTCTTTCCTTTGTCAAATTTCTCTTGAGGGTGTTTTCTAAGAACACATCCCTCACATATTCCTTTGGAGAAATGGATGTCTGGTAGACCATCAACCAATATTTTCTTTCTAATTTGTTGCATATATCTAAAATTCAAATGCTCGAACCTTTCGTGCCATATCCTAATACTTTCATCAGCATGGGTAAGCAGTGAAGCAGAATCTGGTTCAATAAATTCAGAAAATGTATACAATCTAGATTGATGATTTACCTCACCGGTAGTAACCCTAGAATTGGTTTGCATGTCATATATGTCCACTGCATTAGGTGTGAATATTACTTTATTTCTAGTGCCGGAATTTGTCATCTGATACACGGAGAGAAGATTGACGGAAATTTTGGGAACATGCAGCACATTCTTGAAACTTTCATTGGTGAGTTCAATCCTTCCTTTGAAGGTGACCTCAACTGGAGAGTTATCCCCCATCAGAATAGGAGGACCTTTGGATGCATCCAATGAATAATAGACTGCTTTTTTGGTAGCCATGTGATGTGATGCTCCTGAATCTATGATCCAAGCATCGAGAGAGGAGTTGATGCAAATCATGGCATGGCTAGAATTGTCTTTCTTGGGATTCTAATCTTCTGGCTTCTTATTCTTAGCACCCTCAGGGATGCGATCTCCAAGGTTGTTTTGCGGAAGTATTTGTAAGGTCTCTTCCCACAGAGCCTTATAAAACACAAGCTAAAATAGAGAATGGAGAAATTATATCATGTACAATTTAATCATCAACTTATAATCATTTATTATTCAGCATAAATTAAATTTATGAATAGCATGAAAATAAATTCGCGTAACAACCACATAACACAGCATATTCAACAACTTAATCATAACCACCTAATACAGCGTAATCATGAAAATACATACCTATGTTTGATGTTATTTCTCCAATCTTCGTTTGTCCTCGCTACTACTCTGCCCAAACTCTACCCAAAACCGAATCCTTCCTCCCTGCCAGCTAGGAACAGAGCCTATCCAGCTCCCTAGCTCCAGGTTTCCGTGAGGATTCCTGGCCCCCGAGCCCAAAAATCCCAGCAACCGATGCACCCCTGTAACAATCCACCCAAACTCCAAACTAGAAAAATACGCACCAAAAAATACAATCCCTAATCTCCAATAATGCTTCCTTCCCCCAAATTTCCAAAAGTCCTTCTCCCAAATGCCTCTGCCTCCTCATATCCTCCTTCCCATTCACCGCCAATTCCCTTCCTTCAATGCCACCCACCTTATCCCTCCATTTAATACCTTATTCCTCCATTCAATACCCCATCCCTCCATTCAATGCCTTATCCCTTCATACGTTAAGTTTTCTAATAATAAATTAAAAGTTATTAAGCCTTTACTTCGTTACCCAAACATTAAATGTGTTAATTAATTAATTAATTAATCAATCAACATATATTAAACAATAAATAAATAAATAATATTATTAATATATAATCATTATTTAACTAATACACATTAGGACAGTTAATTATTTAATTAATTATACTTGATAAACCATAAGCAACTATTTAACTAGGGTTGTTACATACACCCACCCTTTAGGAAACTTCGTCCCAAAGTTAAAGTATTTTATGATACAAGGGAAAATAAACATGGTTCACACATTCCTAACAAATAACCGACATTATTAGTAAGTAAGCCAAGAAATTCATACATACTAGTGTACATGTGCAAGAAATGCATGTGTAGCTAGTACATGCAGGTCTCGTTCATGTACTAATATCAGTAACTATCATCTCTATAGTAATTTCCATATGCATCCAATCCATTCAACAAGACTATTCATTTTATAAAAGACAATAAACCAATCAAATGTTTGCGAAATCCTTTAATTACAACTATCTAGCTCAACAATGTTATTTAGACAATTGTAGTTTAGTTACATAATTATGAATATTCATATATACCCATTTTCTTTTCAGAAGGAAAAACAATAAGTTCCACCATAAGACAAATCTCCATACACTGACAATTATTTCTACTCACCCTTCCTCCCTAACTTATTTCCATGTTCCATTCATATCCTTCCTCTGCTGGACTATCTTGGAGCGTCAACTATATTGACCTAACTCCAAATAGAACCCGTAAGTGGAAGTGTCGCTATCTTGACCAAGCTTCCCCAACAGGCAACTGACAGGCATCATCACACGTCTAGGGGAGCGTGAGCTAACATCGTCCTCCCATGACTTCAGGTTTCAGAGGATACATGGTGGGAAATGCCTCCACCCCTCCTAATCATGACTAGGGTCCACACCCTACAATGGAATGTACAGTGGCATCGTGTTGTTGGGAGTTTTATCATCATCTATTCAGTTTTAGGTAGTCTCACCACCTGAAATCCTGCACTGGTCCACATATCATAGCAATGCATCCAAACCAATATAATTTCACATACAAAGATTCATACCATATTGTTTCTTGGCTAGTGGTCATGACATCCACTTTCATCATCATTATCCCTTGGCTAT
>SNQJ01S0182681.1:5045-19100 GCA_010110895.2 Picea sitchensis | reverse complement strand
CGCGTGTCAGGAGATCTCATAAAGTCGAGGATCGGGAAATCAGGGTTTCCGGAAACAAAAGACTCATACATATTGAAATCGCGATACGCGATTTCCCGATCAGATATGGACCGTCCATTGTTCGAAGACGCGTGTCAGAGGATCCCGTAGAGTCGTGGATCGAAAAATCGGAGTTCTCGAGGCCACGAGAACCAGGACATCATAAGTCCCGAAACCCCGAGAATCAATCCGGGTCGTCCGTCTGCGAGGACAGGTGGCAAAGGATCGGGCGTCGTCGGCGTTTTGTTCATCGGAGTATTCGATGGTAAGGAGATTGTTGCATCAGGATTCGCGATCCGCGAACTCCCGATAAGCTCAGAACTGTCCATTAGCATGGACACGTGTCAGAAGATCCGAGGAAGTTGCAATTCGGAGAATCGGGGTTCCCGGAGGCAAGAACCTCTTGCATGTGGGAATTGCGATCCGTGATTTCCCGACAGGATCAACACCGTCCATCAGCGAGGACGCGTGGCGAGAGATCCCAGAAAGTCAGAGTTCGGCATATCGGAGTTTCAAGAGTCATGAAACTCTTACACAATGGAATCGCGATTCGCGATTTCCCGATACAATCAAGGCCGTCCATCTGGGGGAACAAATGGAAACCATCCAGAACCGTCGGTGGTAGATCCCATCGGCATATCGGGAATCGGCGTATCGGGGATTTCAAGGACATGAAACCCCTGTATTGCAAAACTGCGATATGCGAATTTCCGACACCATCATAGGCCGTTGATCCAAGGGACACGTGTCGAGCATCCGGAGAGAATCAGGAATCGGGATATCGCGAGTCCCGAGTATATGTGTTTTGTGTCATCGCAAATGTCGAAACCCCGATGGAAGGTTACACGGCTACAGTCATATGGTGAGTGGTCACATGGACCATGGTATAACCAAGGGGGGCTAGCCAGTGTAAAGGCGCATCGAGAGTCCAGGGGACTTGTGCGCCATGACATTGAGGGGCGCCAAACCCCGACAAGAACTTAAGACTGTGGTCTTGTGAACTTTGTGGTCATATTGACCAGGACTTAGCCCGAAAAGCCAATACGCTAGGAGCACATCGGGGATCGGAGGATCAGGAGTTCCGAGTACGTGTGCACCGTGGCACCGCAAACTCCGAAACCCCGACGAGAAGCTGTCGTATGGTCATATAGGAACCAGGCATGTGAATCAAAGGCTTAGCCAAGTGGGGTTGAGGCAACCAAGGAGTGAATAAGTTTTGACATTAGAAACCCCGAATCCCGATATTGAACCAGGGATTGGCACTTCGCTAATGCAGGTTTCTGGAGAATTCCCATTTGTGGGAGATTAACCCCAAAATTTTTAAAATTATGATAGTGGGTGTGTTACAGTAGTCTGCATCCATGCATCTAAAAAATTAATGGATTTTAATATTTCCTTCGATATGTTTTGAGTGGCTTCACAATGTATTAGTAGATGTTTTTTTGTCTCATCGTCTTTGAGACATAAACTGCAATCAACAGGTACATTGCCTCCCCTTTTCTTATAATTTTCACCAGTGAGGATACAATCTTTTAAGAATAACCACATGAAACATATAATTTTGCTTGGTATATTAACTTTCCAGATAGATTTATACCACCATTTATAATCACCAATATGAGAATTAATAGCAGTGCATTGATATGCTGAGTCAGCAGAAACTGATCCAAATGCCTTGTTCCATGACCACACAAGTTTATCATTTGACATAGTAAGTGATACTCCACTTCTTTTCAACAATGCAATGTAGTTGTTCCATTCATTTGACATATCTCTAGTTAATCTAAGTTGATTGGCATTTAACCAAATTTGAGAATGGCCGAGTGTGTTTGGAATGACTGCTTGTGCAATGGAATATATACCCTTATTATTGAGGGAATGGATTAGAGGTACAAAAAGCTTATATGAAGAATTATCTCCAATGAAGGAATCCTTCCCGATAATAACTTGTTTTTCACTCCCTATTTTCCAGGACAACCACTGCTTAATGATGTGAAAAGAGCTCATAAATTTTTTCCAGAAATTAGAGGCATTAGGGTACTTGAAGTTACCTTTCCTTATCCAAGAACTCAAGTTGACTCCTTTTATATATTTTCCTTTAAGAATTTGACTCCAAAGACTATTACTAAAAATCCCCCTCCAACAAGATTTAACAGCTAATGATTTGGCAAACTAATAAATATTTCTTATACCCCATCCACCTAATTCTTTAGGAGATGCAATGGTTTTCCACTTGGATAAATGAAAACTTGTTGTTTTGTTTGCTCCTCTCCATAAAAAATTTGCCATAAGTTTTTGGATTTGTGTATAGTCGAGGTAGGAACTTTCGCTAAACTGAACCAATACACAGGAATACTTTGGAGTACAACTTTCACTAAAACCAATCTTCCACCTAGAGAGAGCCATCAAAATGTCCAATTGTTTATTCTTTTAACAAACTTCTCAATCAACCAATTCCAGTCCACTATTTTGTATCCATTTGATTTTAAAAAAAAACCTAAATATTTCATTCCTTCCTCCAGGTTAATGAACGAAATGTTGAACTCTGTAATTAATGTTTGCTTAAGACTGGAGTCAATGTTCTGTGCTAGAAAAACTGATTTATGACAATTAACCTCCATACATGATGTTGTACAAAACATTGTTAATATTGTTTTAAAATTCAACCAATCTTTAAATTCTCTGCCCCCTAGGATTAAGACATCATCTACAAATAGAAGACGTGTCACAAAGTTTGTAGAGGAAACTTTGAATCCGTGAAAGGATCCTTCTTCAACAACTTTCCTCAATAATCTACTAAGACATTCTACAACCAGAAGAAACAATAGCGAAGAGAGGGGACAGCCTTGTCGGAGACCACGATGACTTCGGAAGAACTCTATTGGGGAGTCGTTAATTAATACTGCCATATTTACTGTGGAAATAGAGGCCATGATCCACTCGGAGATCTCCCAACTTAAACCAATCCGAGTTAACAACATTATGAGAAAGTTCCAACTTACCTTATCATAAGCGTTTTTCAAATCCAGCTTGAGAATAATTGTGCTAAGTTTCTTTGTCTTGGCTGAGTGTAAGCATTCTTGAGCTATGCCATCAACATCAAAAATTAAGCGGTCCTTTAAGAAGCCAAACTGTTCATGTGAAATACAAATTGCTAACTTTGATTTAATCCTTGTAGCAATAATCTTGTAAATGAATTTGTATACAAAATTACAAAGTGCGTTTGGCTTGAAATCATGAAAATTCCTTGGTTTATTAACTTTGGGAATAAGTGCGAAGAAGGTGGCATTAAGTGAGCCCGGAATAAACCCAGACACTCTGGATTCTTCGACAACCAAGTGAAGGCCCTTCCCCAAGATCTCGAAAAAATATTGAAAAAGTTCTTGTGTCCAACCATCGAGGCCTGGGATTTTGTCTTTGGGAATCTTGGAAATTGTTTCTTTAACTTCATCAATTGTAACAGCTTTACCGATCTCTTCACAATCAGATTCACTAAATTTTTTTGGAATATGTTCAAGTACCTTGAGCTGGCATCAAGTATCCTCAGTCTCGATGGATCTGAATTGTGTTTTGAAATGTTCCATAGCAATATTTTTTATTTTAGAATCAGATGTGTGGAGGACACTTGAATCATCTTCAATATCCCAAATTGTATTCTTTGTTCTTATCATATTGTCATATTTTTAGTATTTTTATCTCCATTGTTTAGCCAAATAGCTCTGCTTTTGAGTCGCCAAGTATTTTCTTCAATAGCCATAATCTTTTCTTTTTCCTACTTCAGAATCTTAAGAGTGTCCAGATCAACTTGCGCAAAGATCTGAGTCAGAAACTTATCAAAGATTACAACCATCTTGGAATCAATTTGAAGTAGTTTTGATTGTAATTGAACTTTCTTATCTCTCTGCCAACAGATCACTGCTCTTTTCAAGTTATTTAATTTTGAACACAGTAATTGGATAGTGGAGGAATCTGTCCATTGCCTCATAGAATTCCACGATTGCTTGATGAGTAAAGCAAAGTCTTGATCATTGATCCGTGTAGAATTGAATTTAAATGGAGGCAAAGATTTCTGAGAAAAGGAGTCTAGTTGGAGACAGATCGGATTATGATCCGAAATGGTAGAATTGATTACCCAAAATCTAACCTTGTAGTTGTTGTTGAGTAGTGAGTCATCAAGTAGGAAATGGTCCAACCTATTCGCTATACCATCAGCCCCAGCTCTACCATTCCGCCAAGTGGGTGTAAGTTTAGTGGGTTGAACATCAACCAAACCAGAGGATTGAATGAGACATGTGAAGAAGTATGAGAGTGGATATATTTTGTATGTATCCCCCCAAACTTCCCTCGTTGATAGTGTGAATTTTAGATCCCCGCCAACTATAATTCCTTCTTCATTCAATAAACCAGACTGTATAATAGGAATCCGGAATAATTCCTTATCCTTATAGGGGGCATAACAATTCAACAATTTAACTATATCCGCTGATTGTTTAATCCTTCCTTCCAGATATATACCTGCAAGGGTGTCAAGTGCATATAGCTCAGCAAAGGTTGGATTCCATCCACTCAGCAAACCCCTAGAGCGTCCACAAGGGTCCAGAGCCACAACATTCCAGGAGGGAACACATTGTAGGAAAAACTTGATAGCCTTGTCTCTACTTACCAAGGTTTCTTGAATAAAAAAGATGTCAGAGTTAAGTTTTGAAAAAAGAGCTTTAATGGAGGAAATTTTATGGAGTCCCCTAAACCCACGGATATTTAGAGATAGAATGATCATAAAGGAACCTAGGTATTTTGTTGGCCTTCTCTGAGGGTCAAAGAGGAAGACAAAACGATATCGAGATCCAAGGAATCAAGGAGGGTCGAGGACAAAGGGCAATCCGAAGGATGTAAATAAAGATCAACAAAAGAGGCTAAACCTCCCTCTATTTCTCCTGGAGGAAACTTTGGGAGTCGGGCTCTGGTTTTTTTTTGAATAGTGACATTTGAACGAAGAGTAGCAAAGGGAAGAAGAGTAGAAAGGTTAGAAACAAGTAAGGGTTTGGGGTCCAGAGAGTCCACAACCTTAGGAAAGTGAGAGGGTGTAGTAACAATAGGGTCATCAGGGGTTAAGGAACCTAGGGAATAAATCTTATGGGGGGGGTCACCCGAGGCATAGACAACCTTTACAAGACAAGTTTCACTAGGAAGGTTCCCTTTTGGATCCAAAACAAAGAGAGGCACAATGTTTAGGAGTTCATCACCAGAAGGGGGGGGAAGTCAGATTATCTTCAAGACTGACAAAATCACATCCCAAGGGCCGCAAAGCACACTAATCGTCCAATTTCTCAAAATTTTTCATAAGAAGTCCCCAGAAGTATCCAAATAAATCCAGAACCCAATTTTCATTACACTTCAGGTAATCTATTTCGGCTGAGGAGAGCTTATTGAAAAATGAGGGGAAGAAAAGGCACATCTTACCTAGAAAGGAGTCGTTGTCGATAGGGCCCTTTTCCTAAGCTTTAGAAGAGGCATAAACAATCGTCGTGGGATTAGAAAACTGTGGACGATCCATGGAAGTCGGACAACTTGACTTGAGATGTATCATTTTCCAGCAGACATGGCAACGAAAAGGCTCCTTCCAAAAGTCGATTGTTTGTAGGAAATGGACATCCCCGATGGTGATGTCAATAGCATCCAGAAGGTCTCTGTCCAGGTCAAGTTCAACCAGGAGCCAAACTAACCTCTTATTATGATTGTGGAGTGATAATTCATCAAAAAAATTAAACTTACCAACTGAGTTTGCAATCGCTTCGAAAACCTGAATGGACCAATACTTAATAGGAAAGTCTGGTAAGAGCATCCAGAAACTTCTTTTCCTGAAATTTTCCAAAAGGGGATTGAACCCTGGGAGCCATGTTTTCAGCATAAGGACTCCTTTTCCAAAAATCCAAGGCGAACCCAAAATGCACAGAATGTCACTTTCAGAGAGAAAGTGGAACACCAACTAGTGATTTGAAAGAAGACTGAACCTGGGGCAGTATCCAAGAATGGATTTCCAGTAGGAAAACATCCAATCATATAGTTGGCACATACTCATCCTGGCGTAAATTTTTTTTCCAACAAGAGATTTCTTCGTGAGGCCTAACACTCTGTCCATTGAAATGTCCCAACCAAGAATGGAGCTAGGTTTATCTTCACGGGTCTTCCAACATTTTTTTTTCGGTTATTTCGAGCAGTAACACCAGTGGATTGATTGTGACCAGCATCGTTAACATGAAGGAGAGAGGTTTGGGGAGCAGAAGACGACAGAGGGGAACCAGAGAAGGGTAAAGGGTCCAGAGCGGGAGGAATAATGGAGTTTACCGCACTGGTGAAAGCACTAAGGGGTTGGAGAGTTGTAGGGCTTGTGCCATGCACGTAAAGGGCGTCAGGTGGTCGAGATATGGAAGGTAAAGAAGTCTCCTGTTGAACTTTTGGCATGGATGTTAAATCTGGAGCAAAAGTGATGACAACCACAGTAGTGTGATGGGAAAGGGAAGTAGCTCTCGCTGCAGTCGAAGTCAGAGGAAATTGTGGAGTCAACATCTGATGTTGACAGTCATACAAAAGTTTATAAGCCTCATCGGCAAGAAAAAGGCCATCCTTAGCCCACAGTTCATCCTCGTCAGCCCAAGACAGATTGAGGTTGTTTTTCATCTAGCCTAGAACCTTGCCACAATGGTAGTGATGTAGGATATGACTAGCTGTAAAAAGAGATCCGCAGTTGTAGAGGGGAAGAACAAGGTGATTAGGTAAAGTCGGGACTGGTCAGGGTAGGCGTAGGGGCAAGTACTACAATCATCGTTCGTGCCCTAGGGGCCTAAGTATCCTCCAGACATAACTACTGCGAAAACCCTAGGGGAACCTGCGACCAGCTGGAAACCTCCATTCGGAGCAGCTCTACTTAATGATAATTTATATGTAAAGCTAGAATAAAAATTAAATTATCTTCTTTTCCATATAATATAACTACACTTTTTATTTAAAATATATAATTATTTATCTCTTTTGTAAAACATTTTTAATATTATTATTTAGTAATAAATTAACTTATTTAATGATAATTTATATAAAATAAGAATAATTTTTTTTTTTTTTCATGTAATTTAACAATACCCTTAAATTAAGATATATAATTATTTATCTCTTTTACAAAACATTTTTAAAGAATTAATAAGAGATTGAGAAATGGAAATTTCATTGTTCCATTAACTTAAATACACCCCCAACAATGAAATTAAATTATTTTTAAAGTAAGGATTATGTTATTTCAAATATTTGTTATTAACTTAAACACATCTTAACAATGAAATTAAATTTAAACACATCCTAACAATGAAATTAAATTATTTAAAAAGTAGGGATTATATTGTTTCCAATATTTGTTATGTGTTATTAATGTTTTTTATTAAGTAGGGATTTGAACTTGTGACCTCTTAAGAGGAAACACATGTTCTTAACCATTAAGCCCACTCAATATATATATATATATATATATATATATATATATATATANTGTTTACAACATTTAAAAACAAAGTATAGTTTTTTAAAAATATTTATAATATATAAAATGAAAATTATTCATAATTATATATATATATATATATATATAAACTAAAACTATTTTATTATACAAAATACAACTTATATATAGAATATTTTATTATACAAAATTATTCATAAACTATTTTCATATTTGTAATTATACAAAATTGTTTACAACATTTAAAAACAAAGTATAGTTTTTTAAAAATATTTATAATATATAAAATGAAAATTATTCATAATTTTTTATAAAGAAAAGAAAAAAGTATTTAATGAAAATTTAAATATTTTCTTATACAAAACATATTTCAATTTGGGTGAGAGTATAATACATAAGGCCACCATTCAAGGCAAGCCATCGCTCATCACTCCAACTTACTTAGCACATGCCACACCTCAACCACCTCCATTACTTGGCCTCATGTGATTTAACATCTCCTCCTTTGTGTGTATCGCCCTTCTCATGGATTTTTAACGTTTCTACCACTGCTGCAAGTGGATGATGCTTCATTAGTACCTAGTACTTGTTTCCGACCTGGTTTGTCCTTTCCACCATGCATCCTGTTATAATTCCTCTTGCAAACATCATCTCCCTTATTGCCATTCCCATCAATCATTTTGACCGTATCCTTCACTTCTTGTCTAGGACGATGGATAACTTTATCATCTCGAGTATCTCTTGGAAGTGGTCTCGCCACCCTTCTTCCCTCCTTCTCTTCTCTGAGACGTTTTCCCCCCCATTTCCATCCTCGCATTCTTGCTTGTCCCTCTCACCCCTCCCCACTTTCCCTTCTTTGTCCCTCTATTGCAATGGCTAGAGGTGGCCACTCTCGTTGAGCCAAAAGAAGTTCCTCTCGCTAAAATAGGGGCCGCTTTAGCTCTCAAACTTGTCTCTGCGGTTGAAGAATATGATGAAGCTTACCAAGCCCATACCCCTCCCGAAATTAGATTTGAAATTGATATCACC
Organism: Picea sitchensis; assembly: GCA_010110895.2. Classification (NCBI taxonomy): domain Eukaryota; kingdom Viridiplantae; phylum Streptophyta; class Pinopsida; order Pinales; family Pinaceae; genus Picea; species Picea sitchensis. The sequence continues at coordinate 10,525 of SNQJ01S0182681.1, read as the reverse complement.
GAGGCAGACGTCTGTGTTTTGAAGCATTTTCTTCTTGGATGAGGAGGTGCTCCAATCCACTAGCTCATGGGTATCATACACTGACAATACTCGAGCTCGTGTTTCTCAGTAAATTTGAAAACTATAGACATCTATTGACATCTAAATCTATTGATGGGTTGTGTCCTTGCTGAATGACATGAGGCCAAATAGGAATTTCGGTTGCAACTAGACAACGTCCAATTACAGATCAAGCCAAGCTCCTTGACCACAAAATGAACATGAAGGTGAAGTAAATGGCGAGAATGGATGTGGAAAACTTGTATTTCCTCCATCCTTAAGTGTTTTTGGCTGAGGGCCTAACCATATAGCAGATAGTGTTAGACCTTTGCTATGTTCTTACTTTTAGTTTCCATAAACAAATATTTCACGAACTTTCACACAAGTTAATGCATTATTGCTAATCTGGTTTCCCAAATGACAGAGCAATAACAAGAATTTTGTATAATTTTTTTCTTAAAATTACTTAGCAAAAGAAACATATTTCAATAATTTTTTATGGTAGTATGAAACTAGCTACTTCATCTAAAATTACAAGATGACATGGTTTGATAGTTCCTTTTTGTTTGATATAAGTAAAACTTTTAATATAAATTTTATAAATAACTACAATTTCAAATAATTAAAATTTTGCAATTGAAATTAAGCTATTATCTTTTTAGAAGTTTTTAATTTTTTTATAAATATTTGCACTTAGAATAATAAAAATCCATAATTTATGTCGCTACTCGATTTTGCAATTGAAATTAAGTTATTATCTTTTTAGAAGTTTTTAATTTTTTTTATAAATTTTTGCACTTATAATAATAAAAATCCATAATTTATATAACTACCAGATTTTGTAATTAAAATAAAGTTATTATCCTTTTTAGAAGTTTTTAATTTTTTTTATAAATATTTACACTTATAATAATAAAAATCCATTTTACAATTGAAATTAAGTTATTATCCTTTTAGAAGTTTTTAATTTTTTTATAAATATTTATACTTATAACAATAAAAATCCATTTTACAATTGAAATTAAGTTTTAAGTTATTATCCTTTTAGAAGTTTTTAATTTTTTTATAAATATTTACACTTATAATTTTTTATTTTTTTATAAATATTTACACTTATAATAATAAAAATCCATTTTAAATATAGTGTAATTTTTTATTACATATCTATTTTTTATAGTGTAAATTTTTAATTTTTTTATAAATATTTGTTAAAAATAAAGATCCATTTTATAAATATAATATAATTTTTTATTACATATCCATTTTGAATATAATATAATATTTTTATTACAGTGTAAATGTAAATGTTGTAAAATCTTTGAAAAAATTAAATCATTCTAAATCTATTTTAAACTCAGATCAATCATAGATGAAATATCAAGAGAAATTCCGTATGCATAGTCTGAGCTTGGAATCTACACTGTTGAAGTTGACCGGAAGTTAAAAAAAAGGTACCCCGTGTTACCCCGCTCCCAAACAAAGCCAAAATGAGACGAGTGCATTCTGAAAGACTAAAACTGACGTTGCTTTGCAAGTAGGCTCGATTCCAAAGCCGGCAAAGGAAAAGTGGCGAGCGGTTTCTGAAACCCGATTGGAAAACTGTTTTGGGCGACAAGGTTAGTTAGCAAGTTGTGAGGGGTGCCGCACCCTAAAATAGCGTAAGTATGAGTTACTTATTTGGCCTTATTGTCATTTGACTAAAAGAAAGTACTAAACTTTTAAGTATGAGTTACTTATTTGGCCTTATTGTCTATTTACAATGGAAAGTCTAGTTGGTGGATTTCTAATATACAATTTGTATAATTTGGAAAGATCTTGGATTATAGTGTACTGATATTGTCTATTTTATACTTTGTGTTCATTTTTACTTTTATACTTCTATCCCTCATCTCTTAGTGCATTTTTTCAAACAATTTTTGACTACATCATTTTCTTTTCATCTTATGGGAATTAGAGGGATCATATTCATATTTACATTTTTCAAGTCTCCTATTTAGACAATGTGATCTTCCCAACTTGAAACCACAATACAAAACAACATCCATTATAAAGATTGCCACTGTGCAAAATCAATCTTTAATGCAGAGCTAAAGTTATGATCCATGATTAGCATGCCTACTAAATATCCTTTATATGAAAATAATTATGACCATACCAACCTTCCATAAGTGATCCTTTCTCTTATAGATAGTACCACTTAAATATGTTGTCACTCCATAATTGGCTGTGGTTGCCAGTCCACAATGTCTACAACATTCCTTGGCTGTGGTTGGCAGTCCACTCCATAAGGATTTTTTTGCTTTTTTACCTGACGGCCGATATAGGATTGGGGGTAAAAAGCATTGGGTTGGGTTGGAGTAAGTCTCTTTGCTTTTTCAAATGGCTTTATGCGGCAACATTATGAAACAATGACTAGTTAAACTTTATTCTTCCCCTCGGAAATAGATAGTTAAGGTGGAAGGTTACACTATCTAACTAAATTCATTAATGCTGGAGGTTATTTTGGTAGATCATTATACTATAGGGATTTTTTTGCTTTTTTACCTGATAAAAAGCACAAACAGACGGCAGATATAGGATTGGAGTAAAAGGCATTGGATTGGACGAACTAGATGAACTTAGACGGACGGCTGATATATCATCTGCATCTCTCCATCGATCAATGCCAAAATTAAGGTTGGTTTCTTTGTTTGTCGCAGAGAAGTCTGTCTGCAGGGTTTGCATTAACGGTTCAGAATCTTTTAAATGTAGCCGTTGGATGGATATCTATTTAAACACAACTGATTTCGTTTCATTTGATTTCATTGCCGACATGGAGGTGGCTTTGGAGGATTAGCTAAGCAGTGGTGCCAACTTCGGATGTTGAACGTTCATTCTCAGAACGTTCAACTTTTCATGATTAGATATGATTCTTCAGACTATTGCCTTCTGTTTTGTTTTGTTTTCTGGCTGAATAACATGCGCAACTTATAATTTCCCTTTCTTTTTCTGCAGATTAATGTGTATGTTTTTTTTTGGCCTTTTGCTTTTGGTACTTTTATTTCTGAATTTTCACTGGTTTTAATATTCTTTGGGATGGGAATGGGATGGGATTTCTGTTTGGCATTTATGAATTTTTTCTGGGTTCGCAATATTTTCGAGTGTTTGTCCTGTTACTGTTGTTACTATTGATTAAAGATCTGGCAATGGAGAAAACGATTGCACTCAGCCTTCAGGTGAAAGTCATCTCTGCTAAACATGTCATTACTTATTTTTCACGTTATACTAAAAGATTATAGCTATCGTTTTTCTTTATTTCATGTTATTTTCAATATTAGGTTCAATTAATTGTTATGTCTATAAAATAATAATTGATAAATATTGGTTTGATTGATGTTGAGAGGGAGGTGCCACGGTAGCAGAGGATTGTTGTAGCGGAAGAAGATTGGTTTTAAATACAAACGCTGATAAAAGGTAAGTAGTATTTTAAACGAATTCATTCATAGGTGGATTTTTTTTTAACTAGATTATACAGACAGAAAAATGTGTTCAGCATTTTCTAATTAATTATATCTCTTCTTCTTGGAAACCTAGGACTGAAATGGAATCAAATGCGTTTAGAGTATTTCAATGTTGTCGACTGAAACCTAGGGTTAAACCTATGAGTGAAATGGAATCAAATGTGTTTAGAGTATTTACATGTTGTCCACTGAAACCTAGGGTTGTTTATTTGAGGAAATGAAAAACATAGAAATGAAGTCGACAGATAGGTAATAAATATTTATTTACGGTCTCCTTCCTTTAATAGAGGAACGAACGAGCGATTAAGAACTGTCTGATCTCTTTCAATCAACAAGTTTCCTGATAACCCTCTTTCCACCTCTTTACCGCTCTTCTCTTTTGATAACCTTCTTTCCATCTCTTTACCGCCCTTCGCTTAGTCTATTTTATAGTCTGCCAGGCTGCCAAAGAGTAGATTCGATCCCAGGCTGCCAAAGAGTCTCCTGTCAGATTCGATCCCAGGCTGCCAAAGAGTCTCCTGTCAGATTCGATCCCAAGCTGCCCATAGAGTATATACACCGTGAGATTCGATCACACACCTTCTTTCAAGTCTTCATACCACTTGCATATCAGCAACTATAAATTCTTAACGCTAGGCAAGGTTGCTGTTACCACTTGCATATCAGCAACTATAATTTCTTAAAGCTAGGCAAGGTTTCTGTAACCGGCCTCTGCCTCTCCCGGCCTGTTCCCACTCCACTCTCTCAGACTCTGCCTCCTTTCCTCAGAAATCTTCCCTGTAACCGGATTCACTTCCGTTCCGTTCAGTTATCCAAAACAAAATGCCAGTTATATGGCTTACGTGGACAACAGTATGACGTATGCAGAGAAGACATCTCCGGTCAATCTCACAGGTCGACATAACCACTAACTACTAACACGTCAATCCGGTAATTATTTTTCCTCCAAACTCTAACCACTCCCTCTTGTTACTATTAACCCTCAAAAATATAAAACTGCTAAATATAACTGAATGGCGGGGTTTGGTGGCATGAATGACTTAGTTAGGAGGGAATCCTATGAGACCTTACCTTTGAAGCACCGGATTGGATGGAATGGATGGATAGATGATGGATCAACCTTACCCCTCTCTTACTACTGCCTTCACCTAGGAGCAGTTTCTAGTCCAGATTAACTTATCCCAGCGATTCAGAAGTAGATCTCCATAATTACATATATAATGATATATATATTTGTATACAATATTATTTTCAGACTGGTAAATGAACTACTTCAAGGTGGACTAACTCCCGAGGGAACAGATTGCAAAGCGGAGGGGGAGGAATAGACGCTCTTCTTTAGACCTGAACCTTTTATGGAATATGGGGCAAGTATTTATATACGCAATCGGGATAGTATTTAGAACCCAACTGTACAGTGAATTACAGTTATGTACAGTTTACCATCCTCAAACAGTACATTATCTTTCGAATGGCTGTAAACAGAACCTGGCCGCTTTGGCACTCTTCTGTTTGGCGCATTTCCTTGATCATATACTTTGTAGCTAATGAGGCTTTTTCTAAGTGGACCATTTATGATTGGAGGAATGTAATTTTTAATTGGAATATATTAAAATTTTTGGTATTAAAATTTGTGTTCAATTTGGTTGATTGGTCATGTTAGTTCTACTAAACCCTAGAAACTAATAAAATGTATGAGGTTAGAAGTGAGAAACTAATAAAATGTATGAGGTTAGAAGTGAGAAACTAATAAAATGCATGATGTTTGATAAACCAAACCCATTAATTTATGAGCTGTATCATTTGTTTATTCAGGATGGAAAGTTTAGTTGGTGGATTTTTTAATACACAATTTGCACAATTTGGAAAGATCTTGGATTATAGTGTACTGATATTGTTTATATTCGTACTTTGTATCCATTTTTACTTCTATACTTCTCT
>SNQJ01S0182680.1:0-19100 GCA_010110895.2 Picea sitchensis | reverse complement strand
GGACCAATTACCTCATGGAGCAAGAGCCTTTTCTGATCAAAGCCTAGGCCGGTAGTGATGGAGGCTGGTACTGCTGGCAGGACAAATCTGGCTGAGAAAAAGAAGATGGGTCCTCTAGGACCATGCTCAGGTCGCTCCTGCTCTCGGTACTCCATGTCTAGGACCATGTGGGCCTCGAGACATGATCTCCTAGTTATCCCTAGATATCGGGGATAACATGCCCCTAGTGGATGAGCACTAGTGGGTGTATCAAATCCTTTGCTATATATTGTTCAAGAGTCAGACCTACCTGTAACCCTAAATCTTATGTAAAGGGTACAGGTCGGCCCTACCTTAATGTGTCTAATAATAAATGCAAAAGATAATTAATATTGTTAATATTAATTATAATAATAATAATAAATATAAAGTGACTTAGAGAGGTCGGCCCTGTTGAGCCAATAGACGCCTTTGTTGATTGGACAAGACTAATATAAGTAAGGGATGATTCCCCATTGTGGAATCATATCTTCCTTGTGTGTTTGGAAATGACAGCAAATACATCTACTTTGTAAAAGGTGCGCACCTCTCTTGGGCGCTAGTCTTCTAGGGCTTAAGCACCCTCTTGTGTGAGAGGTCATTCTTGGTGGTGAAAGGTCTTTCTCTTGAAGAATATAGCAAAGGATTTGGCTGGGTTTTCTTCCCTTGTTGAGAAGGGTTTCCCAGGATATTTCTCATATTCTTGTGCATGGTGTTTCTTCTTGTGATCTTGGTTGCTGCAACATTCTTGTTTATGGTTAAGACATGATAAAATGAAATGAACTACATGCTTAACCTAGCTTATTGAAAAATCAAAACTGGGGGCCCTAGTCCACAGCTAGGGTCTTATGCCATCCTCCAGGAGAATGGCTCTTGCAGGTGCACTAATTTCAACACTCCCTCTCAGCAAGAGAGGCATTCTCAGCAACACCAAGCTTGTCTCGAAAGTACACAAACTTCGTCAAGGACAGTAGCTTGGTCAAAATATCTGCAATCTGTTCTGCCGTCGGAACATACTGAATATTGAGAATGTTCTTCTGCAGCATGTCCCGAACATAGTGGTATCTCATCTCAATGTGTTTCGACCTATCATGAAACACTGGATTCTCGAAGAGCTTTATACAGCTCTGGCTATCACAGTGGATGACTGTGGGTTCTAGCTCAGCACTGAACAAGTCTGGAAGTAGCTTTCTGAGCCACACTGCTTCTCGGCTAGCAGCACTTGCAGTAATGTATTCTGCTTTTACAATCCTCTGGGCTATGGAGCCCTGTTTCTTGTTGGACCAGGAGATCATCGCTGAACCCAAACTGAAATAATATTCGGAAGTGCTCTTTCGGTCCACTGTACTGCCCATCCAATCTGAATCTGTATATCCATGAAGCATTACACCTCCACTGGAAGTGTATCTAAGCCCATAGGTTATAGTCCCCCAAACATATCTCAGAATATGTTTAACAGCAACCATATGTACATGCTTCGGTTCGCACATGAACTGGTTGAGGGCATTCACTGCATAACAAATGTTTGGTCCGGTATGTATAAGATACATCAAGGACCCGATGATCTGCCAATATAAGGTGGGGTCTTCCGGATCTGTACCTGTAACTTGGTCTTGTAACTTCTTCAGGTTAGAAATCATCGGTGTGGACATGGACTTACAGTCCATCATGCCAAATCTGCGGAGCACATCAATTGCATATTTTCTCAGTGAGAGAAAGGTCTCACCTGGTTTTTGCCACACCTCTAAGCCCAGAAAATAATGCATAAGACCCAAGTCTTTCATTTCAAATTCTGTTGAAAGCTCCCTCTTAGTCTAAGCTATCAAGTTTTCCTCTCCAGTGAGGAACAGATGATCCACATATAAGACTAAGATAACCGGATGATTCTGTACAATCTTTATATAAAGATTGGGATCTGCTATGCTCTTGGTGAACCCAAGACTCTACAGAAAGCTGTCAATTCTCCCATACCAAGCTCTTGGAGCTTACTTCAATCCATAAAAGGCTTTCTTGAGTTTGCACACATGAGATTCTTTCACATGGATCGCGAACCCTTCAGGTTGTTCGATATACACCTCTTGTTCAACTTCACCGTTAAGAAAAGCAGTCTTAACATTTATCTGGTGAAGTTTCCAACCAAAAAATGCGGCAAGAGAGATAATAATCTTGATGGAAGTATATCTGGCAACAAGAGAATTGATCTCGTCATAGCCAATTCCTTCTTTCTGAGAGAAGCCACGAGCCACAAATCTAGCCTTGAATTTTTCAACACTGCCATCTGTTGTATGCTTTATTTTATAAAGCCATTTGGACGTTACCACTCATTTGCCACGAGGTCTTGGGACTGCTGCCCATACATCATTCTTTAGAATTGAATCACTCTTCTATCATAGCATCTTTCCACACTTGGTGTTTGGAGGCTTCTTCAAAGGTGGAAGGTTCTGAGTCAATCACAAGATTCAATTTAGCTATTAGGCCGGAGCACTTATCTTGTTTCTTGCTTTCTCTGAAGGTGCCTTTAGGAGCTGCATGTTTTTCTGCTTCTTTTAGAATTTCCCGACACCAAGCTGGTTTCCTTTTAACAGGAGGTTTCTCTAGGGGAAACTCAATAGTATCCCTTGTCGGATCCACTGAAGGCTCTGAGGTCTCCTCCCTCTGCACATCTGGAAGAGGTCAATCTGAAGGTTCAAGAGATGGAGCTTCCTACTCCTCTGTATCACATGGAAGTTCTCTGGCACAATGAAAAGTTGCTTCTTCATGAAAAATCACGTCTATGCTGACCTCAATAAACTTTTGACCTGGGATATAAATTCCGTAAGCATTTGAGGTTTCACTGTATCCCACAAAAGTTCCTTTCTTTCCGGAGGGCTCTAGTTTAGTCCTCTTTTCTTTTGGAATATGAATATAGACTGGACTACCATTAGATTTTCTATTCCTGTGAGGATAGGCTTTCTTTGTATTCTTACCAAGAGCACAACCTCTACAAACACTATCATGCTCAAATGAAAACACTGGCATACCTATTACCATCTTTTGCAAACCTGGAAGTGCATTGTAGTTGAGATGTCCAAGACTTCTGTGCCAGAGCTCGCAAGGGATGATCATCTCGTGAGCTAGTGCTTGAACAACTTGACCTGTGATTTTGTAAAGTCCACTCTCCACTCTCACGAGTTCTGATAGTCATGGCAGAGTTCAAATCTCCATTTGAAGGCCACATGAGAGTCTTCCCTTTGGTGAAGGCTATTAAGTATCCTTTGTTTTCTAACACTGCAACTGAGAATAGATTTTTCTTTAAACCAGGAACATAAAGAATTTCATCAATATGAAATATATTACTTGATTGAAGCTGGAAAGAAGCAGATCCAAACCCTTTTATTTCATAAGTACCATCATCACCCAGTTCTACCTTTACATTGAACTTCTTATCCCAATAGCTTGCAAGACTCTGTTTGAAACTTGTCATGTGTTTGGAGGCATCGTTGTCCATTAACCAAACCTCCTCTGACTTGGTTATAGAGCCAAAAAGAGCTGAGATGAGATAATATTCTTGGTGTTGTTCTTGCTCTTTGGTGGCTGCCCTGGTTCTTCTTATTTGAGGTTCCTGTTAAGGCTACTTCTTCAATGGCAACTAAGGCATGGAACTTACCTTTTCTTCTCTGCTGAGAAGGAGGGTTCCTACAATCTTTTGCATAATGTCCTAGCTTATTGCAGTTAAAAGATCTTACTTTAAATAAATGAGGATTAAGATGAGATAGCTTACCTTCAGGTTTCTTACCTTTGCCTTTAGGTTGAGGAAACTTCTTTCATCTCTTGGCTTTAGCTGAAAGGGCATGATCTCTTATAGTTGAGTGCTCATTTATGCTTTTGAGTCTTCCTTCTTCTTCCAAGCAATCATGCCATAATCTCTCGAAGTTAGGTTGAGCTTCTCTTCCATTGACTGAAGCAAGAAAAGTTCCCCATGACTCGAGGAATCCATCAATTGCAATTTCCACAAGGTCATCATCATCCACAGCAACTCCTATTGTTGTAAGTTGATCTCTGGATTGAGCAATCTTGGAGAAGGCGGCAGTGATGGTTTCATCATTTCCCATCCTTAATGTACGTAGTTGTTTCTTCAATATTCTCTTCTGAGTTGGAGCCTTCTTTTCATAAATATTTGCAGGGCATCAAAGCAATCTTTGGCAGTCCTTAGATGACAAATGATGGGCATCATGTTGTCCTTAACTGAGTCAAAAATTACTCTTTTAGCTTTGGCCTGTCTCTTCTTGTATGTTGCCCTGCCAGTATTTGAAGTGGGTTCTTCTATTACCCTAGTAACCAGCTCATCCAAGTCACTCTCTTCTAGGATGTTGAGTATCCTACACTTCCAAGCATTGAAGTTGGAGGCCCCTTCAAATCTATCTTCAGCTTTGATTGAAGAAGAGGCCATGTTGAGTTCTAGATCAGATTATGAAGATGATATGTTGTTTCTACAAAACAAACCCTAAAGAATGGATCTACGCAGGCTCAAGTTTGCAATTCTTGAGCTCTTTTCACGCCCTAAGCTCTGATACCATGTTAGAATTAGGAAAAATTCAAAAACAAAAATGCTTTAAAATTTTTCTGTTCACTAGATCAGGATAAAGAAGAAGAGATATAAACAAATCTGAAAACAAACAATATTTCTGAGTATAAAATTAAACTTTTAGCTTACCTCCTGATTCAATGAGAGATGTACCTGTCACATGTGTGGATGTATGCCTCTGTAAATATGCTCAGATTTTAGTTTAGGTTCATAGATCAAACCTCTAGGGTTTGATCTCTATCAATGTGGATTGTAGGACAGTTCTGCCATATATAGAGACCCTCAAAGAAACAGCAATAAACCACAGGCTTAACAGTAATACCCCCAGCAGAAAAACCCTCCACTGAACAGTGATATAGCACAGGAATGAGAACTAGAGGTGTTAGCAAACCCTCCACTAGCCAACAACAAAACCCACAACTCAGAAAACTGGACAGCAAGATGATAACCCCCACAGGGATCTCAGCACTCCACGTGGTAGCCAGAAGAGAGCCCACACAACAAAGGAGAGAGCCCAGATCGAGGCCACGCCACCTGTACACAGTTTCGTGGCCCTAAAGAGAGATATGGCACACACAGAACAGGTTCGACAACTAATGGGAGGCAACTCTGTGCAAGAGACCAGGTCCGGCAACCCATAGAGGCACCTCACAGCTCAGAGGAAACAAATCCAGCATACATCAGCATACCCCAAAGAAGAAACTTCCAACCAACACAGAAATCGCAATCTGAAACTAATAATCAAAAGGAAGGCCGCACCAACAAGAGGGAAGTAGTCATTGAGGTAATCGCACCAACAAGAGGGAAGTAGTCATTGAGGTAGCCGCAACAAGGAGAGAGAGTGAGTGTGTGTGTAAATGCAATAGGGTAGGGTCTTATTTATAGTTAGGGAGAGGGGTTAGGGTAATTAGAATTATAATTAATTATTGACATTTAATTAATGTCAATTTATATTAATTAAAACCCTAATTACATATAAAACTCCAATCACATAAACCATAAGGGAAAACAAAACAACGAGGGGGTACTTGTTAAGATAAAGTCAAGGGGGGTTCCATAATGGCAAAACATGTCCTCATGAGTCTCATAGTGACCTATAAACTTTATCATCACTGCATAAGGAGGTACATCAACAATGTGGTCATGTCCATCTTCATAGACACTCCTAGGTCTCATGGAACATCCCGGGAGAGAGGAAGAGGATCACACATCAACACATCTTGGTATTACACCAAGATCTACCTGGTCAAAGACCAAGTTGCCCCAGAACACATCTAGGGTCTTATCCACCAAGGTGCAAGACCAAGGATCAACCCATGCATTAAGCAAGGGTTCCCTGGAACACATCCAGGGGCCCTAGACACGTTTAGGGACTTATATCAACCACCAAGGAACACATCCAAGGATCAATCCAAGCACCGAGCAAGGATTCCCTGGAACACATCCAGGGGCCCTAGAACATATCTAGGGTCTTACTGCTTGGTCCTAGACCAAGAACCCCAGTCATCTAGTGGGGGCCCTCACAAGGGTCTTTTGCCATGGCTCTCATTGCTTGGTCTCATACCAAGAAACCCCAGGAGTGTGTTGGGGGCCCTAGTCCACAACTAGGGTCTTATGACATCCTCCAGGAGAATGGCTCTTGTAGCTGCAGTAATTTCAACAGATCCTTTATATGCAGTTATTGTGCTAATTGTTTAAAAGTAAAAGAACACTAATCTAATTAACTGCTTGAGACGAAAATTCAACATGGTTTTAGAGCGGGCCTAAAAGAAGGCATTTTCACAGCACAGAAGAACTCGTTGAAAAAGCTAAGAGCATAGGAAGACTCTCCTAACCCTAGCGCACCTCTTCCTGTGCGTAAATTCTCAATTTTACGAAATTTTATAAACTGCAACTGTTGTTGCAGTTGCTGCAACTACATAAACCCTAGGTGTGATGTTTTCCCTGTTTAAGGAGGCCACTAGAGAAAGTGAGCACACCTAGGAACTCACCTAAGCAGGACAAATCTATTCCATGGACCAAAATTCAAAATTTTACAAGTTGAAAAATTAGGGTTTCCTCATAAACACTAGTTCTAGTTGCAGTTGCTGCAGATTTTGTGATAGAACTCATCCTTAGCTCAACAATCTCTCTGGTAAGGTCTAAGATCCACATCTTGAAAAGTTATTTGTTATTTTACTTGTTTCGGGTAGGATGACTACCAGTAGCAAGCTTGAAAAAAAGCTTGAAGGAGTCAATGACTTCCGAGCATGGAAGTACAGAGTAATGCTCATTCTAGAAGAGAATGACCTTGTAAGTTTTGTTGAAAAAGATATTGAAGAGTCAAAGGGAGATGAGGCCAAAGCCAAATATAAGGATCTAATCAAAGTGAAGAGGATCATTGCCGACTCCATCAAGAACCACTTGATTCCTCTATTTCAGCATTAAAAACCCCAAAGTAAATGATGGATGCCTTATCACGTCTATTTGAAGGCAAGAACATCGATCGAAAAATGACCTTGAGGACACAACTCAAGAATGTGAAGATGCAAAATTCAAAAACCATACAGTCTTACTCACAAGGGTGTCCCAGATTAAAGAACAACTTGAAGCTATTGGAGACTCGGTTGAAGAAGCTGAGTTAACGATGACCACATTAAATGCTCTCCCAAATTCTTGGGAATCCTTCATCCAAGGAATCTACTCTAGAAGGAAGTTAACTAAGTTCAGCAAATTGTGGGAAGACTGTACTCAAGAAGAAACCAGATTAGAGGCAAGAAAACAAAAGATAGAAAGCAATGAAGATCAAGCGCTAACAGCTCACACAAGAAAAGGAAAGAACAAGAAAGAAGTTCACTCTCACAAGAAGTTTCAGAAGCCTCATTAAGGACAAGATTCTCATAAAGATCTCTCAAGCTTCAGATGCTTCATTTGCCAGAAGATGGGACATATTGCAAGAAATTGTCCCCAAGAAAAAGAACAGAATAGAAACAGGAAGTTTAAAAGACATCATGCTCATATCGTAGAAGAAGATGAACATGATCAGAAAAGAACAAAAGAAGATGATTCAGATGAACCATATCTCCTGTGATATAGGACTTAGTGCTCCTTTTCTTCCCTCATTAGACTTCAAGTAGAAAAAGAGCTAGAGAAATTTAGTGTAAATTCTTATATCATGAGGGCCAAGTGCAAATTGTGAAGAAGTATCATTAATCATCCAGACATCGTACAGATGAAGCAAGCAGTCTAACAATGCACACTCTAGGTATGCACCCTTCATATTTGATTTCAGCTTTAAGTTTAATAACATTAGACTTTATGCATTTTATCTTAGCTTGTTGGATCATTATCACTGGTACGAGAATCCAACAAGGTCTCATTTAAAGTCAAGAGATAATTTTTGTGCTCAGGGATGGCAAGTGTGCCTATGGTTGGGTGACAATAATGAAATATTGTCTATGGTGAAACGAGCACATTAAAATTCTAAAAGCTAATGTCCTTGGTAAAAGAGCTCATCAGTATCACGCTCCAGCATCATGTATGGCTCACAGTGTCCTGCAGCTTCCCGATGAGAAGACCTGGTCAATGGGCAGTGAGGCCACCTTGACAGGAAGCAGAATTCGTTTGAAGTATGACTCAATTTTTCATATTAAGACTTGGTAACCAACACCAAGTATATCTTGCAGAGACTCTGAGGATATTGTAGACTCAAAGGAAGTCAAGGCTCAGAGGGTGCCAGTTTACTCATGTAGGGAGCAATACACCTCCAGGACGGATAATACCAAAATCAAAGAAATAGTTCCAGTGCTCATGAATACAGCCAGTTAGATCAACTATAGAACAACCATGATCCATTAAAAGAGGTCGATGCAATATGAGATTCAGAGGGAGCAAATGAATATGTTGTCATGATAGAGTAGAGGAGTTGCTCTCAAAGTTCAACAGCTATAGTAAGAATGGAGCAGTCATTCTCAGTTTCAGAGAGAGCAGATGCAAGTTTAGAGTCCCAGTTCCAGAAGGAACCGTGGCAGAGAGAGTAGAGGACATACTCTCAAGTAGTGCTTTGCAAAAAGCACATAGAGCCAGCACATGATTGAGCAGATTGAGTTGCAGTTGAGCAAGTGTACCAGTTTAGTACAATTTGATTTGGTTCATTGATATATTTGATGAACACGAGGACAGATATATGTTTTGCGGTGAACACATTGAGTCAGTACATGATTGAGCCTAGACATGTTCACCTGATTGCGGCAAAACATGTGATAAGGTACCTGAAGGGTACAATTGATTATGGACTCATATATATCTCGGATCGCGAGATAAGACTGCAAGGGCTACAAAGATTCAGATTGGGCAGGCAATGTCACAGACCGGAAAAGTACATCCGAATGTTGCTTTAGTTTGGGACTAGCTGTGATCTCGTGGCTCAGTAGGAAACAAACTTGTATGGCACTCAGTTCCACAGAGGCAGAGTATGTGACCGCATGGTCAGCTTGTGGCGAAGTAGAGTGGCTATGGAAGTTGATTGCAGAATTGTTTGATCTCGAGTTGGAGGAGACCTGTATCTTTTATGACGAGAGTTGCATAAAGTTGTCAAAGAACCCAGTGTGTCATGACAGGTCCAAGCATGTCGAGAGATGGTACAGAAGCGAGCAGTGAAGCTCCAGTATGTTCCTACTGACGAGCAGGTAGAAAACGTGTTGACTAAGCCTCTATCAAAAGTGAAGTTTGAGTACTTCAGAGACAAGCTTCGTGTGATCCAGAAGGATGTTCCCTAGTAGAGGGAGGGATGTGTTCCCCGGTAGAGGGAGTGATGTGTTCCCTAGTAGCGGGAAGTGATGTGATCCACAGTAGTGGGAGCTACCCCAGCACAGGTTGGTATGCTACTCCAACGCAGGCTGGTATGCTACCCCAGCGCAGGTTCATATGCTACTCCAACACAAGTTGGTATGTTACCCTAGCGTAGGTTGGTATGTATTAGCACAAATTTCTACCCTCCAATATCAGCTGATAAACATGTTATGACAACAGGAAAAAACTTGGCTAATTAAAGGTGGAATGGCCCCAAATTGTCACGGACCAAACCTCTCTCTGTTTGGGCTAGTGCTTGCTAGCCTCTGGGGGGAGTCCCTAGACACAATGAAGCGCCTTGCTAGCTGATCTAAGGTCTGATTTATGTGTTCAAAACAAAAAATCAGCTAGTTGTTTTGTCTTGGACAGCGTGTAAAAGCAGTCCAAAACAGTAAGAAAATCAATCTTATACGCTTGGAGGGAACCTGCAAGGATAGCACAATGATGATAGACTGGAAAGAAGATGAAAACTATTCAAAACAATCGAAATTAACCATGATAAATAGTTCAGAAAATGATATCAGATTACAAAATTACCATAATATCGTCAAGAAAAGAGGTTTGAATGACAAACACACACTTCTTTATTGATCCGCTTAAAAGAGAGATCATTGCACCACAGTTGACAAGCCTACAACCGATACTATGACTACTTTGCTCGAAGAGGAGCCACTAGACTAGACTAGAGAACAAGAGAGAAGAGAATGAGAGAGACACTTTGTTGCTACTGCAAGAACCGACAAAATAACCCAAGGCAAGCCTCCAATATATAGCCAGAGGGGGCGCATATCTCAAGGAGAAGGAGAAACGCATGCAGAGGATAAGAATAGAGTCTAAGTGGATGTGGGGAGGAGTAGTGAGATGACTAAGAGTGAGTGTGAGGAGTTTGAATGCGCATGAATGAGTGAATCGCGAGCTAAGTGAGTGAGAAGAGGGGTGAAGTGAGGCGCATGGTATGCATGGGAGAAAGAAAAAGCAGAGTGTGAGTTTAGAGTGGGCGCATGAGTGCATGGTAAAGTTAAGTGAGTGAGTGGAAAAGCAAACTGAAGCGCATGGTATGCATGTGGGAGATAACTCAAGTGAACTCATGCGACCCCCCTAACTTTGGAGACATGCGCCCTAGCTTATGTGGACGCCACATCTAACTGAAAAATTGTCAATGTCGACCTCTGAGGATGCCACCTGGCACTGCATGGACGATGACTGGACCTGTTAAATATAGAGGCAGCTAAAAATAGAACCTCTAAAAATAGGACCCGCTAAAAATAGAACCTCTAAAAAAAGGGCCCTCTAAAAATAGATTCATAGTCCTATTTTTAGAAAAATTGTCCACATAAATACTGCCAAAAATAGAAAGTCGTCTGAATACCCTTAACTTTATACTCATTGATTTAGTATTTCCACAAGGGATCTGAATATTCCATCAAAATTGTCATGCGGGCCCTAATGCTCAACCTGCTAAAAATAGCAATCTAGGTGACATCATCCAGAAAAAGGTCCAAAGGCCTCTGGATGCCTCAAGGATCAATATTGGGCTCTTGGAATATAAATCTGGGGCCTGGATTACAACCTGCTAAAAATAGCAAGTTCCTGCATGTCGCCCGAAAAGTGTCATTGGGCCTAGGAATCCTGCAAGAACTCAAACGGTATGCTCTGAACTGCCCCAAACTGTCAGGAGACCCACTCAAACCGTGCCTCCTAAAAAGTAGCAACCCCTGTTTGTATACATCTCTCTCTCAAAAATGCATGGAAACCAAGTAGACTGTGTCTCTGAACTAAGCAGCCATGTACTGATCATGTACCTGCCTCATGTGTGAACCAACCTCCTGCTCAACATAAGTGTTAGAACCCTGGGAAAATCTCAGTATGCCAACCAAAGTGTTGCATGCTAGCTCTTAACCCTCAAGATTTTCAAGGGTGAAAATCTAGGGGTTAACAATGGCGACTCAAGGGGATGGGATCCCCTTGTGGGATGTCGAGAACCATAAGAATCTATGTGTCCATATAATCAAATTGATGCCCTATGACAACTCTGTAAGATGTACCAATGATGCTCTGTGAACTGAGGGATGTGTACCAAGAATACCCATGTAACTGTGTGGAAGGATGACAAAAGGCCCTGTAATCTAATGAAGAACAACCTGTAAGATGACCTATAGTACCAAAGCATGTCCAATGGGCCATGGAGTCAAAGTATATAATCCTCAATGAAAACTGAAAACTAAGGGTCTCATCTGAATCCGTTACCTACTACCACTCGATAATGTACACTCCTCCGTGTGGTAAATGTGTTGATGTCAACACAAGGGAGAAAGTCACTTCATCAGATGTCAATAATGTAAACACCTGTGAAGTGCGAAGGAGCACCACCAATAATGTCAATGGGTCCTAAGGTACAAGCACAACCTGAGACTATGAAAGATGTTTTGAAGTCGAACAGTGACAAGGATCATCCAATCAAGGCCCAATGATGCTTAGCCTTGTCGGATGCGAAATAACCGCCAATGAGGCTAACGGCTACTAAGGTGCTCTACTTCTAGGTCATCTATAGATAATGTGTTGTAGTCGATACAAGATGACCTGCTGAAAAGAAGAGCAATGATGTCTCTCCTCCCTTAGCGCGAAGTGATAACTCAAGAAGATCAAGATGACAGAACCAGGTACCATATCCCTATGCTGGATGGGAGAACAACTGACTCAAAGCGGAAGACTAAATGATAATAGATGAGGAGACAAGACACAAGATGACTCAAAACACTCCTATGTCTCCTCAAACCTACCCATCCTAAAGGCTAAATGCTTCGAGAACAATGACAAATGGAACTCCCATCCAGGCTCACTCAAATGATAGACACAAAGGCTCAGCATGTGTAAGACATTGAAATTTTGACCCAGGAATAACATTTATGTAAAGCCATTTATTTAAGAAAAAGGAAAGACGCACAAGACTCAACCACATGTTGATATAACTAGGATAAAATCAGCAACACTTACGCAAAGACTGAAAAGTAAATACTTAGATGGAAGATACTTGCAACGGAAAGTAAATTGTTGTCCTAAAACTGTAAAAACATAGCAAGAAAGAAAGACATGAAAAGACAATGCTGAAAGGAAAGACAACTACCCTAAACCCAAAAGTTTTACCTCCAAGCTGCCATGATTAAATCATCATACTCAAAGGACCAATGTAACCATGCAGCCAGATGATCAGTCCAACGAGAAAGGTTAGCACGGTCAACCTTCCAAGGGGAACAACCATGAAATCTCATATGACCCAAAGTCGCCTTGAAATACTTGTTGGTGAAGCCATAACTGAAGGGTGCCAATTGACTAAAGGTTGGTTGAGACTTATAGCATGGTATTTCAATAGTAACAAGCATGAATGCATGAGAGTCAAAACTCTTGGCATCTACCTACTGAAATACCGCCATCATTATGAGCTCAACTAGGTCATGGTGAACTCTAATATCCAAGCTCTGATCAATCTCTGGATCCTGAAGAACAATCTTTGGATGCGGAATTGTAGGCAAAGTGTAAGGGACATCATTGTCTAGTTGAACCACAAGTGGATCCTCCTGTTGTAATGGTATCAGATCAAGCTGCTCCTCAACCACTGCTATGATAGGCAAGGATGAAGCCTCTTGTTGACTGATCTCAACTTCTTTAACCTGTGGTTCCTCCTCTTGAAACTTTTCAAAAGGAAGAGGATGCTCAAGCCTATGCAACAAAGTTCAAAAGACATGGAGGTAAGAAAAGATTTGGTTCAAGAAAGAAATTCAATCATAAGAGAGATATGTCAAAAGTACAATGTTATGGATAACATGAATATGGCCACTACAAAAAGGATTGTCCTAAACTAGCAAAGAAGAGAAAGAAAAGACACCATGCGTCAGTTGCCAATGATGAAGAACCTTCAAAGAAAGCCAAGCATGAAGAAACAGATATCTTCTACTACTCAACTCTTACATGATCCTTTGAAGATGACATGTGGTAGATCGATAGTGGAGCTTCAAGACATATGACTGGTGATCGTGAAAATCTCTCAAGCATGAAGGAAAAGGAAACCTCTCATAAAGTGGAACTTGGAGACAATAACTCCTATGCAGTCAAAGGAATGGGAAAAGCCTCTATCAAAATGGAATCAGGTAACAATGTTCATCTTAACAATGTTTTATATGTTCCTGGTTTGAAAAAGAATTTAGTATCTATTTCTTGCTAAAAGCACTTTCTAAAAGCACACAAGGCATCTAACTTAAAATTTCCTTTCATGGTAGGACCCTTTGTGGTAAAAAACAAATCATGTTTACCTCAGATCCAAGCCAAATTCAATGAATTCGGGTTTACACAATTTCAAGGAAGGAAATATGCCCTGCATCAGATCATATCAAAGAGAAGGTTGATGAGCAAATTAGGTCCCTATGAGCACGAGCATGTTGAAGGATTTGATAAACTGGCTAATCTAGAAACATGTACAGATGTGGAGGTCACTTTGCAGCATGATCGGATAAAGCCAATAGAGTCTGCCGCTCAGCAGATCCAGACACAGAAAGCTTCTCCAAGATTGATTGTTAAAGCCCCAAAGATGAGTGTTTATAATAAGAGGAACAGTTCAGAGGCCCTGGGTGCCAAAAGTCGGCAAGATATTCCCAAGAAGATGAAAATTACACCACCCTCTCAAGTGGTTGACCTGGAAGAGGAAGAACCTAAAGAGAAAACGAGCATGGAGATGGTGGAAGGTGCAACCAAGAACGAAGAAGCCAGTACAGGAAGCATGCCACAAAATGAAAGCGGCACAAGGGTTTTTAGCAGCAAGAAACACATATTTAGCAAGACACCTGGGGCAGTATATCAATCCAAAGAAGACTTGATGAACCAGTATGATGTAAAAGGAAGTATGGCCAACAGTGAGATAAGAGACATGTTGCCCGAAGTAGAGAAGATCTCCCAGCACAAGACGTCCCTGTTCTCAGTCAGAGATGTGGAAAGGAAGACGTTTAATATAGCAATAGCATATGATGATAAGGTGTCCAAAATCAAGATGCACTATGAGAATATTGGTGCCCCAAACAAAGTAAAGTTCCATAGGAATGCTAGTGACATGCTATACTCAGAGTACCTAAGTTTAAGTCGGAAAGTTTCAAGATTGACAACACATGCACTCAAACTAGATGGACAATTGAAACAGGAGAAAGCATCCAGCAAAGCCTGGTAGACATCCAGCAAAGCTTGGTAGACATAGGTCAAAATATTGGAGTCTGAAGGCCCTCAAGGAGTAAAGGCTTCTTCAAATGAGAAGGACAAGATAATCCAAGGTCTGAAGAAGAAACTAAAGATGTCCCCTACTGAACATCCACAGGCAGCAAAGCTAGCTGCTCTAGAGCAAGAGAAGGAAACATTCAGACAAGAAGCACTAAATTACAAAGCTAAAGTGTTGCAGCTGGAAAAGGAGAAAGAGAATTGGTTACAAAGACGAGTAGCAACATCAGATATGGCTATCATTGTACCTGCTAATGCAGAAGCTGGATCGAGCACTGATGGATTGGTTCAAGCCATGTCCCAAGGGAGCTTACAGACAGGGGAAATCAAAAGCCTTAAGGAAGCCTTGGAAAAGTTGAAAGAAGAGATGAAAATAAAAGATGAAAAGATGGCTCCACTCCAAAGGGAAAATCAAGATTTGCAAGAGAGAGTAAGCACGCTGAGAACGAGGTTAAAAGGTAAAACATTGTTACAAGGAGCTAAACATGTGATCTAGGATGCTATTGTTGCAGAGGCTACTAAGTTCAGGGTTTATCTGAATTTTATAAATGACAAGGACACCGTGGCTACCACGGCCCAAATTAGGTGTACTATTGTTAATGAAACATTAGCCAAGAAACCTTCGGAATGGGCCTAGAACGCTATTGACTTGCTGAATTTTGCGCCCACTGCTGATCTTCAGACTATTGGGATAAAAGACAGAACTGCGTTGATCATCTGGGCCAGGAGAATCATCGCCAAGCACAATTTGCTCAAATCGGTTCAAAACAAAGCTATGCAAGTGGAGCACAATATACAGGAGTTTAAAGACACGTTTGAACAATTGTTTGTCAAGGGCCTCCCACCATTTTGGGATGGCAAAGGTTCATTATACAATCAAGATGACTACAATTCTCTCCTCATTCAATGTAGGATGGACCATTCCAAATTTGAAGCCATGGAGGAAAGTCTGAAAAGCCCGAGACTGGTAGAGTATTTGGCCACAGACTTTGAAATTTTGAATCAATTTAAAACAGTGAAGATTGGCCTACCGATTATGTCCTACGCCACGTGCATTGATCTAGAGATTTTAATTAAGGAGATGATGGACTACGAGATTCCTTCTGACTCACATTGGAAGGAAATCGTGCGGCTGGGCAAGACGGAATGCAGTTTTCCCGGGACCAGTAAGTGACCCCCAGGTGTCACCAAACCAGCGAGTTCGACAAAAGATCGGGACAAGCCAGATGTCGTAAAGGAAGCTGAGCAGTCCGAGGAATCCGTTCCTAGTTTTGAAATGTCTTTTGAGTAATCATTGTAAATCGATTCATATATCGAGACTGACAGTTGAAATTACTATAATTAGTTTTTAGAAGCTGAGACATCAGATATTTTGACTAAGCCTCTGTCCAAGATAAAGTTTGCATACTTGAGGGACAAGCTAAGACTCGTGGAGATTGCTCCCTTGGTTGAGAGGGAGGAGATGACTTCCTCGGTTGGGAGGGAGTGTTGATGGACAGACGTTCTCCCTATGGAGAATGGTCCAGGTTGACAGATTGTTGATCTGTATCATGCTAGTACAGCTTAGATATGATGCTTCAGCATCATGCTAGTACAGCTTAGATATGATACAGATGTCCTGAGATGCATCATGCTAGTACAGCTTAGATATGATGCATTAGCATCATGCTAGTACAGCTTAGAGATGACGCATATGTTTGAGTCGCATCATGCTAGTACAGCTTAGATATGATGCAGTAGCATCATGCTAGTACAACTTAGAGATGAAGCAGGTGACTCACATCATGCCATTACAGCTTAGAGATGGTGTATTGACACCATGCTAGTATGGCTTAGAGATGATGCACATCATGCCAGTACAACTTAGATATGATGCATTCGCATCATGCTAGTACGGCTTAGAGATGATGTAGATGGTACTCCACATCATGCCAGTACATCTTAGATATGACGCATTCACATCATGCTAGTACGGCTTAGAGATGATACAATGGAGAGGATGGTTCTTGTAGCCATTGTGGGGCATTCGACATCTATTGGGATAGTCATTCTTCTAGGACGTATGTCCAGATTATAAGAATGGTCCTTGTATCACTCTATTGAGTGAGTGACTTATGCAACACACACTTTGTTGAGTGCGTTGAGTTTAGCACATGACTTATTCAGCATCATGCTCGATTACTCAAATGGAGTATGGCCTCAAGAGATGATGCAGTTGATGATATATTTTTGATGCCAAGATGTTATCAGATGATACTGATAGTGGTGATGTTGCTCGTGACTTGATATACGTGATCATGAGATAGCTTGTGTGGCTATGACGATGCTACCTGTTAATACCTCCCTAGCTTGGAGGGACTGTTGATATTATGGTAGCTGCGGGAGGTATCAACCTCCATGTGTAACCTCTGACTAGATTAGAATATTCTGAAAGCTAGAGAAACCCTAAACAGATGTGTAGAAACCCTAAGAGACAAGTCGGCTCAATAAAAGAATTAATATTAAAGTCTCTAAAGGGAGAAGTTGGCCTAGACAGGTGACAAAGAACACTATAAATAGAGGGCGCTTGAGCTCATTTGGACACACTCTCACACTCAAGTCAAGTAGTGCGCAAGTCTAGGGGAGGAGTGCAGTTGCAGTAACTACAGTTGGGTATTGGTCTTGGTCTAGGGTTTAGACTTTCTGCTTGGTGCGCTACCTATGGAGAAAGGTGCGCTACCTCTTGGTTATCTGTTGGGTCTGGTACTGCTTCCGGAATCATTCTATCTGTCAAAGGTTATGGTGCTCGGGGGTGGTTGCATGCCTATGGTTGGGTGACAATATTGTGATATTGTCTATGGTTAAACGAGCACACACCTTAACAGTTTCCCAGTTTTCAACAAACTTAATAGATTTTCAATGTTTCANTATCTGTCAAAGGTTATGGTGCTCGGGGGTGGTTGCATGCCTATGGTTGGGTGACAATATTGTGATATTGTCTATGGTTAAACGAGCACACACCTTAACAGTTTCCCAGTTTTCAACAAACTTAATAGATTTTCAATGTTTCAGCTTCTGTGAAACAAAATAGAGCAAATTTTCTCTTCTACACCCTTTGCGTTGGGCATTATAGGATTATGAGATCAAACTTTAGGAATTGAAATCTTGTGAAGAAGAACCAAGAAAATGACTAGGGACTCGGGAGCATGACCTTGGTAATGACCTTAGCCAACTCATTACTACATAGCTTTGAGTTGACAAATGTATTGTCTGGGTTGGCTACTTGACAACGCATGTCAAATGGCTCAACTAAAAACATGTATTGGAAACCAAACCAAGTAGATGTAACATAATAAGTGATTAATGAAATTCAATAATAGTGAAAAGAAAAATATTCTCATAATTTCCACATATAACTAGGGCACATGGGGCATGGGCCTATTAGCTTTTGGGTTGCTCTGAAAGTGTTTACACCATGCTAGGGGTGCCTTCATGTGACGTTAGAATTCGACCGCACCTCAAGTCTGGTTTATGTCTTCAACAGTTATACACAAATTTCACTATTTGAACTGTAAGCATAAAAACACTGAGATGCCTAATCATTTAGCACAACGGAAAATCAAAATTAGCCATTAGACCATACACAGGTACACAAGAATTTCAAGCCCAAAAACCTTGTTCATAAACCAGAACACATGGGCTCTCGTACCAGGGACAATGACCCAATTCTTGTACAAAAGAAAATATCCAACACATACAAATTCACCTACTAGGCACAGTTGAAACCCTCCTTGGTTTTTGTGCCAACAATCTGTTGTCAGGGTACTGTTGTAACAGCCTTTATGGTTGTCCTCAACCTGGCCTCCAAGATGTCCAAAAGACCCATCTATATCAACTCACAAACTGCCTCGAGACCTGTTGTTAGTGTGGCTATAACAACCCCCTTTCACTATTGTTCTAGCCCTCAACACTTGTCCTATAGACAGCCCTTCATGGTTGTCCAAGTCTGCCCTTGGAAGACTGTTGTAACTGTTAGAATATAGAAGATGGTGTGCTCGTTTTACCATTGACGATACCCTCGTCACCCAACCACAAGTCGAAGCCTCCCTCCGAGCACCTTAACCTTGACTGAGAATTCTTCCGGAAGCAAACCCTAGGCTAGATAGCCAAACAAAGAGTAGCGCATCAATCCCCCAAGGATAGTGCATCACAAAAAGATGATCAGATAGTCCAAACCCTAGCCAAGAGATATTCAAGCCAATACTGAGAACTAGCTGTTGTTGCACCTGCACCTGCAACCCTCCTCCAAACATGCGCACCAGACTGCAACTGCAGTGCGCACCAACTGGGAAACTGCAATTCTAAGATGCTGCAAATGAGAACTGGCGCCCTGTATTTATAGTAATCCTACCAGTTTGTTGGGGCCGACTTCTCCTTCTGGGTATGTGTCTGT
>SNQJ01S0182679.1:0-19100 GCA_010110895.2 Picea sitchensis | reverse complement strand
TTCAAGTTGGATTTTAATATTGACATAGCTTTTGATTAGTTCTTTTAGATCTGCAAGGATTTTGCTTGGTTCATCATCTTCCTTATTTTCTTCTTTTGCTTGAGTGATTTCTTTTTTAGTCTCTCGATATCCTCTTCCTTTGGTTGACTGATTTATTTTTTTAGTCTCTTGATCTCCTCTTCCTTTTCTTGAATGATTTCATTTTTCAGTCTCTTGATCTCCTCTTCCTTTTCTTTTGTTATATCAACAACTTTTGTTTTCAATCTTTTGATCTCTTTTTTTTTTTTTATAACTAAATTTTTTGCTCAGATATGACTTCTTTATTGTCTTTGAGATTTTATTTTATTTCTAGGATATGCCTTTGATTGCTAAGTTCATCATCTTCCTTCTTCTTTTCTTTTACTTGACTAATTTATTTATTCAACTTCTCAATCTCCTCTTCTTTTTCTTCTAATTGATTATCCTTCTCATGTATTATCTTTTCATTGTCCTTGAGCATTTCATTTATTTCCAAGATATGCTTTTGACTCTTTTCAAGAAATTATTTAGTGTAGTCATGAAGATAGCTATAGTCTGAATCATTATGGTCATAGCAGTATTCACAAAGACTCCAATCAAATTTTTGTTTGGACTTTGATAGTTCTTCTTCTACTTATTCCATGATATAAATGCTAACAAAACATTCTGTTATTGTATCTGAGTCTTCTTCTTTATTTGCAAGGGAGGATTCAATATCAACATTATTGCAATCAAAATATTGTGGAGAGTCTTTACCTTTATTGAGGGCTGAGTCTTCATCTTCATCCTTGATAGGAATGTCTTTTGTTTCTTGTCTTTTGATTTGATACATCTCTTCTAGATTTAGCCATAAGTCCTTGGTGGATGTGCATAGTCCTATGATTTCCTTGACTGTATCTGATAGTCCATTGAGAAGAATATTTGATGTCACTTCATTGTTCTTCCTTGATTTTCTTTGGACTCTAATTTTGGATAGATTATTTGATGTATTTAAGTCCCAAGGCTTTCTTACTACTAAATTCCAAACTTCATATCCTTTTGACTTCAAATACTATTTCATGTTTTCTCTTGATGGGGAATAATATGTTCCATCAAATAAGGGAGATTCAATTGCGGAGAGAGCCATATGTCCACCCATTTCTTCAGAATCTACCTTCCAGTGTTTAAAATATGGTTTGAAGAAACCCACTCTGATACAAATTGTTGAACACACCGCCCACACTAAGATGGGGGGGGGGGTGAATTAGTGTGTGGACTTTTCTAAATTTTTTTCTTCTTACAAGTTAGTAATTAAAACATATTTGAACAGACTAAGAACAATCAAATCATAATAAAAATGGACAAAAGATATCAAATGTTTGTATATAATTTATATGAATCTATGTGAATATAATAATAAGGATTTTTCTAGCACCAACTAATTTGTTTCAGCACCAACTGAAGTAAGGAGCACCAGCTCTCAAGCAAGACCCAACTTGCTAATAGAACACAATCTATCCAACTAGAGTTCAACCAACTCTAGTAGAAGGAGATTCATTTGTGGAGAGCCATAGGTTCACCTATCATTTCTTCATGTGACCTACCTTCCAAAGTTGTTTAAACTATATGGTTTGAAGGAACCACTGATACAAATTGTTAATTACACCACCACACTAAGACTAGTTGGAATTAGTGTGATTCTATTCTAAGTTTTCTTATTCTTACAAGTTAGTAATTAAAACATATTTGAACAGACTAAGAACAATCAAATCATAATCACAATGGACAAAGAAGATACCCAATGTTTGTATATAATTTATATGAATCTATGTGAATATAATAATAAGGATTTTTCTAGCACCAACTAATTTGTTTCAAAACCGACTGAAGTAAGGAGCACCACCTCTCAAGCAAGACCCAACTTGCTAATAGAACACAATCTATCCAACTAGAGTTGGTTGAACTCTAGTAGTAGTGATTCATTAATGAATAAATTATGTTTCATGATTAGAGGTATACAATCAACACTCATCATATTAATTTCATCTCTCCTAGTCTAATGCTCTTTCAATTGCTACTTTTCCTCTCATATTCTCCACGCTTCTTCTGTGCCTTCTAATATTCGCATGGACCTCGTGCTTGTAATTCACTTGTATTTTTCTCCTGCATTATACTTCATGAGCCTATCTTTCCACAAATTGGTATACTCTTTCCTGCTACACCCCATCCATGGAACCAACTTGTCAGGATTTATATTTGCTTATGCTCAAAACTTGTTTGCCATTGAAACACCTGCAATAACCAACTTTTCATTAATACCTGGGACCACTGAGATCATCGTTGTTTTGTACTGAGAAAGAACCTAGAATCCCCTTTCATAACTATCAGATGATTGATTTCCTTCATCTTGTAGATAATGTAAATAATGTATTTCTTTAAAACCCATGTTCATATGATAATAGGTATAGAACTATAGATTATCAAATAAGGATGATTCATTCTTCCCCTTTTAAATCTCTTTCCCGTGATGATCAATATGCTAATCGGGGATAAATAGGTGAGATGAGCACTTGGAGCTTTTATTTCCATTCAATGACTATGATTCAATCTCCAAATGGATGATCATTAAATCAGACTTTTCCTTTGGTCTTCTTGGATCATAACCTTTAAAACTTCTATCAACGATTTTGAATAGATCGATGGACGCTTACTGCAATCCAAATCAATGGTCAGATTCATCCTTGGATCCTATGCTCAATAAGAATCCACGGCTAAGACTAATAAAGCAATGAGATGGGATGGCTTCATGATTTTTTCTTATTCTACTTATGTTATCTCCACCGTATTTCCTTTGATAAATGATTGAGTATGAAAACAAGCAACAAATCAACGATCAAGATCTCCTTTGGGACTTTGGCACTTCGGGACTTTAAGATGATCGTTTCTTCATTCTTCTTTGGAGTGGTCACTTGTTGAATAATTCATAGGTGGTGGATATCGCTTGTTGTCGGTTAACGCCTCTTCTTACACTATCCTTCCACCTAGGATCAACGAATGAGAATGCTTCCAAAGTTATATTCATATTAGACGCCCTGCAGTCCACTTTGGGTCTTTGACATTTGGGACTTCAGGAATTTGGGCAAGTGTTGTTGGTAAAACTCCCAAAGAAAACTCCCATAGTGATGTAACTTACATTACTTGATGACATGTCAATGATGAGTATCTAATGTAGGTCACTCAGCTTGATCAGACATACTCTAAAATGTTGAATGAACTTCCTCACATATTTGTCATTGTCCGACAGCCATGTGTCCCCACATGTAGTTTCTATCACATGGATCTCCTCATGTGGCAAATGTTCTCCTCCTAGATCTAACATTAGGATAGTATCGAAGAGTATCTCAGATCAATGCTAAAGAGTGAATTTGAACCTTTTTCACACGCTGACACTTGGGACTCTTTTCACATTTTGGTGGTGAACTCCACAAATTCTTCCAGAGGATGTAACTTCACATTAATTTGCTGACATATAAGCCACTTCCCTCGAAAGAATTTGGTCATCATCCGACATATGCCATGTGTTAAGAACTAAATATCAATATAGCATAAGGAAACCTTCTAATAAGTACTCAGTTCTTGAAAAGAGTGAATTTCATATAATGTTTCCTTCAGGGCAACTCTATCTACACCACATAAATGTTCACACAAATATGATTCAAAGTGAAAATGTCTCCCTGGTATATATAGACTAGGAGGTGCACTTACAACTAATGAAATAAACTGACGTGAAATAAAATAAAAATTACTAATGCACATGCTTCCAATTAAGGGGTAATGACAATATTAGGGCTTTGCATGCCCTCCTTGGAGAAAAGTAGCTACAACACTTGATTAAATCTAAATGCTTTTGTATAAAACACTCATCTTCCTAAGTGAAATCACAAATTTATAGTTTCCTCCAGATTATAATAAGATACTCTAAATGGATCTATTCCTCACCACACTCCCTAGGTTAGTGATGGCTCTGGGCAGATCCAATATGATTTTTCCTTCCTCATCAAGTTCTAAATCATAGTTTGAACTAGGATCTTGTTGCCTATAACCCTTTTAAGCATGAAACATGAAAAATCAGTCCTCCTAAAATGCAGTATAACCCACCTCTATGCCATATAGTACCAATCTTTGCATCACCTTATAAGGGCCACAGTACATTGGTGACACTGGTTATCCCTTCTGATTTGATGGATGCCTGCTTGTATGGTTGTAGTCTTAAAAACACCAATCCTCTACTTCAAACTTCTTCACTAATGATGTTGATCTTATTTTTGTTTCATGCGATTATGTGTTGTGGTTAGGTTGTCCTTTAAGATTTGAGAACTTGTTGTTGACACAGATTGTTGAGCCCAAATCACCCAAGTAAATTAGAGTGCATTTATTATCAACTTCTGTTTGTAAGACTTAGAGGCATGTCCAAAGTATGGATTCTTTAGATATTTTATCTTATGGAGATAACCTAAAACCCATTCCAAGGGTCAGATCAGGCAGAGACACTCGTTTCTATTCAGAAGTCATCTCATAGTCCTCATAACAGCAATCAACACTTTGTTTTCTAAATGGTAAAAAAAGTAAGCATAAAACCTATTCTATGGCTGAATGTGAAAGAGAAACTAAAATTCTATTCAGAAGTCATCTTCAAAGTCCTCATAACAGTAATCATCACTTGTTTTTCTCAAGAGGAAAACAAGTGAGCATTCAAGAGAAAGTTTAAGACCTATCGAATGTTGGAAGAACAAAACTCTATTCAAGAGATGCATTCATTGTCTTCTATCATTCATTCATTAACATCAACCAAATCAAAAATACACGGAAAGCATAAAATAACCTTAAAAGCATTTTAAAACTATTCACGTTTGAAGAAGTCTAATCACATTACTGAGTTCCTATTCAAGAATCCATCTACAATGATGAGTCTTGAACATTAAGCATATTACTTAATTATGAAATTCATCTAACTATAGCAAGATAAAAACTCATCTACAACAAACAAGATCTAAAACATGTACTTAAAATAACATATGAAATAGTGTACTAGCTGGGGTCTCCATCACTCGGTACACTTGGGTTAACTTCTGGCCATTTAAAGACTCCAGAGTATCTAAATCACCAGCAGAATTCAAATGAACAAAACACGTAGCTGATCTCATGAGTGGCAAATTCTCAAGTTTCTTCATTCATCCAAAGGTGTCTTTATCAAATAAACTAAGAGTATTTTATACAAGAGCTTCTTTAAAACCATAAATATAAAATGTTCCTAAATATCAAGGGGTGATCCAACATCCTGGGAGGGTCGAATGCCTCCTCTAGATCCTCAAAACATGGCCAAAACCCCACGAAATCAAAAACTGCCCAAGATTTAATGCTAAATAGTACTTCACTGAAGTGGCCTTGTTTGACTAGCGTTGACCGGACATCTAGCAATTTCATATTTTGAATCTGATAGCTTATTCACCATCCTATACATCCGGGAACACAACCAAGGTTGGATTTCACCCAAAACTCCGCAAGTATACAAACGACGGAGCTATTACGGGATTTTGTGAAATCCTGTAATTTCTGCTCAATTTCCAATTTTAATGCAAAAAATTAGAAAATTCAATTCGGAAGTTAAAGGATGACAACATACCTTGGATAGGTTGGTTTATGGGAAATGTGGAATAAATGAAGGAAAATGGGTAAAAAAAGAGGCAAAAGTATGGTTTGTAGAAGGTCAAAATGACCTACATCTCCTAAAGAGGAAGTCTCAGGATGCCTCATGCACAAAAACATCCCCCACTCTCCTCACCATCTTTCCTACTTCATGGTCTGAGAAAGCCTATTTAACTGGAATCAGATGAAGTTCTCATCTTTTTATACTTTTCCTTATAAACCTTTTCCTCAAGGAACCATTTATATATCTGTTTGGAAATTATTAACTATTTTTGTTTTTGGAGCTTTTGTTTTTCTTCTTCAAACTGGCATTCTGTGTTCTGTGACTTTGAAAGCTTCCCAAAGATCTCATTTTCTCGCTTTATATATCTTTCAAGACTTTCTATCTCTGATTTCCTCTTCATTCTTCTCTTATCTTCTTGCTCTTTCTCACAAGTTCGCTGGTAAGTACCACCGCCTCCTCCCATTAGCCTTTTTCATATCCCTGATTAGTTGTTCCATATCCATTTTCATCTCAGGTAGTAGGGGTTTCTTGGTACCCAAAGTCATTATTTCAAAATGACTGTATTCCCTCAAGTGTCTGATGTGTTCATATTGTGCCTATTGTGCTCTATCATCTTCCTCCTACAAAGATTTGTCCTTTTGAACCTGCATTCTTTTCTTTGGTCTCCTTCTAAGTGGTAAAGACTTATCTTTTCAAGTTCCTTTCTTTTAGTCAATAGCTTCTTGTTTTTCTTCCCCCCTGAAGGCAGTTTTGGTCTTGTCGCCTTGGGGTGTTGTACCCCTCCTTCATCATCACCCATCAGACTTGGTTCTCCTCTCCTTCCTCTTCTTTTATGGTCTCAAAAACATTCTCAATGGTAAATTGTTGCCAATTCCTATTTTTCTTCAAAAGTTCATTTTGACAATCATTTTGATAAGCCCATATTGATACAAACTTCTCCCTGTGTTCCTACCTTGTTTTTGAACAGTCTTGGCCATTTTAGGGAGGCTTTGTAGGAGGAAGTATGGTATATTAATCTCACAATCACCTTTCAAATGTTGCAGCATGAAGAATAGGTGATAAATAAATGATAATGAACCTACCTTTCATAGTTATGAATTCTTGTATCGAGCATGTGCCAACTCATCCTGTGGATGACTAATCCAACTCCTTTATACTCTTCCCAAAGGCTTACTACTGCTTCCCTTGACCTTGAAATGAAAGGCACCCATGATTTGTCCCTGAAATGTTTGGTTTTAAAGTAATTCTCCCCTATCTGTGGTAGTCCAATGATAAATGAAAGACTATCTTCAGTGATCCTGAGGATAAAATTCCTAACAGTGGTTTTCTCTCTATCAAATGAGTAGGCAAAGTCTAGGGCACTTCCTTCACAAACTCTCTAAACTTTTCAAAACTAACCACCTGCTTCTCTCTGTTCTAAAATTTGTATGTGTCTTATGTATTTCTGACAAGCAAACTCCTCCTGTGTTCATTCAATCTCATTTTCAAAGAAGAAATTAAGAATAAGACTCAAAACTTCTACTAACTCTATAAATTTTTCAAAAGATTCTAGATTCTGTAGGATCTGTATAGTTTCAAAAGAATCAAAATATCCTCACTGTTTTTTGAAAAGAAAACTTCAACTCTGCAATACTTCTCAAATTTCCAGCTATGTGTGTATTTTTTATGTCTTCAAAAGAGTTTCTGTTCAAAAAGAAATCTCTTATTTTATTCCTAAACTTGTTCTCTTGTTTTATGAAGAATTTTGCATAGGCATACCTGGTAAAATTGAGAAATTTTCACTGTCAACTCAATTCTAACTCTCTTCTTTGAATTCTACCATACATCATGTACTAATGGTTTTACAAATGTATCTAGAATCGCTGCATTTATAATTTGACTCCGTGTGTAAATTTGTTTTGGCTTTACCTTCTAGAGTTTCTGATTCTTGTTCGACATTGCCTCTGCCTTTGTTTCACTAATGCACTTCAATTCCCTGTGTTTTCACAGGATGAAATCTTGTATGTTGACAGGATGATTGTCAACATACAATTTCTGCTATCTATCAGATAATTTTGGAGTAGGGACGGGTCAATATGCAGAAGCCAGGGAGATTTATGATGTGAGGGAGGCATAGTTGGCTAGGGACGAGGGATAAATTTAACCAAAAATGTAGGGATTTAAAAATGTGTGAGGAGGATGACAGGGTGCAAATTCGAAATGGTGGTGGTGTATGGACTCTATTGCCTGGACCAGGTATGCAAGGAGACATAAATATGAAATAAGTTTTGGTGAGGTCTAAAACGATTGAGTCATTATCTTTTTATGAAGAGGGAATCAAGCAGGGAATTTAAATGTAAAGTTTTTTTTTGTAAAATGATTTGTCCATCAATCATAGTCTCTTAGTGGTGTCTATGATCGCATTCTGCATTTTCTCCTTTTTTAAATTATTATGAGTTGTGGCTGTTTAAAGAATGCTCATTTGCCATAACTCTGAATTCTTCAGCCTTCTATCAAAATGTGAACTGCCTTCTTTGAATCTTTCTTTTGAATGTATATAACCATTTAACCATATCTAGCCCTGCTTATGTGGTCAGAAGTTCTAGATGTGCCTTTCAAATCAAATGTCAGGTTTTGGTAAAAACAATCCCTTTTATGACTCCTTTTGAAAACAAATAATGGTTCTCCCTTATGACTCTTTTGAAACAAACAATAGTTCTCATGAGTTCCATTCAAGTATAGATTTGGAGGATGTAAAGAATGGAGTGATGATAGGGTAAATGGGAGAAGAAGGATAGGGAATTTGTCATTCCTAACTTAAGAAGAATTTCCAAAACGAAGCATTAAAATGAAAACATACTAACTTGTTTGCTCCCTGTGTTGAAGTTGGATGGGATGCTGCTGTAAGTCCTCAGATTCCTCTTACATTTATTTTGTTAGTGTATCTATGGTCCCTTCTTTTTTTTTTTTTTTGAATTTCATGATATCTTCTCGTGTCCCTTCCTCGGGATTGGAGTAATAGATTTTCCTGAAAAGTCCTTCACTGATTGAAGTGGTCAGTGCTTTTCTCTATCAATGTCCTCCTCACAGATTTGGAATGAATGTTCACCAGTCCCTCTGCCTCTTTGGAATGAATGTTCACCAGTCCCTCTCACAGCTTTGAATGATTATTCTTACTGTGTCCTCCACAGATGGAATGGATTATTCCTACTGTGTCCTGATTGAATGAGTATTCATCGTGTCCCTTGTTGATTGAAGTGTCATCTTCCTGTGTCCCAGGCCAGAATAGAACTGTTGTCTTTCTCGTGTCCAATGGGAATTAGTAGGTCCCTTTCCTACTTTATGTCACATTAGAAGGGCTGAAGGGCTCTCTGTATACCTTATCCTCCTCATCCTTATTTATTGACTTTTCCTCAAGTCAAATTTTTTTTGAAGTTGAAACAAATATTGAAGCTGAATGTTTTTTGAAACCTAACAAGATAAACTTAGAAATTGAAAATGAAAATTTATTAGGATTTGAAGAATTGACACAATGTTCATCAGTTTTCCAATCAAATTCTGATGAGCATTGTGCCAAATATATCTAAGTTTTCACAACTAAACCTTTTTCTTTTTTCTCTTTTTTTTTTCATTTTTTTCTCTTTTCTCTTTTTCTTTTCTTTTATGTATTTTTCTTAAGTAGAATGTGGAGGAGACACACGGTTTTGTTTCTCCAACACTTCCATTTCCCATTTTGCTGAGAAATTTGATGTAGAAAGTCTCTTGGTCGACAGTTTATCAGAGAGTCACTGTGACCATTGGCTATGAATGAGTTTGCCTCCTCATATATTGTTTGTAATTTGACCGAGCCACATATACTTCAATATCATAAGGGCCAAGCCAATGTGGGGTAAATTTAGCTTGGAAATCTTTAAACTTTGAACTGTACAACAGCCCAGCTCTCTCTTTTGAATTGCTTCTTCTTGAGGTCATGCCATGTGCCCCTTCATTGCCTGCATCGTGAGTGGTTGTGTTCCACTGTCACTGGGTCTCTCATCTCATCCAACCGATTTAGTTGCATGATCCTTTCTTTCTGTGCCTTATGTGATCTAGTCCTAATTCTGTTGCTAATTTAAAAGTATGGATTTGAATTCTACACGCAGAAGGCTTTACTATATACTCACCATAAGGAGTGAACCTAATACTATCTTTATAGGTGATTATGTACGCCCATAAAGCTTCTTGAAGCTCTTCTGACCAGTCTTCTGCAGGCTGACCGGTTTCTAATACATGATTGCTTCTAGAGTTTGTTAGTGGATTCTACTTGTCCTTTTGCTTGTGGATGATAGGGTGTATTTTTTCGATGCTTGATCTGATATTTGTTTGCTGTGTCCTGTAAACATTTAGAAGTGAACTGTGTCTTCGGTTCCAGTTATAATCTCCCCAAGGTGGTACTCCAAATCGAATAAATATTTCTTCAAAAAGGAAGTTGACCAACGACTGCTCTCAGAAGTTCTTATCATTAAATGCTTTGGCTTTCACTTTGTAATAACATAGTCAGTACATACCAAGATGTATTGTTTCCCTTTTGATGGAGGATTTATTGGACCAATGAAATCAAGAGCCCATTCTTCAAATGGCTCAATGTGAACTTTGTGTCAAGAGGCATCCATTCTAGCTGAAGTGGTTTCCATCCTTTGGCATTTATCACAACTTCTGACATGGAGAGTTTCTTGGAATCTTTAAAAGTAGATGGCCAATAATATCCTAAATTGAATATTTCGTGTGCTATCCTCTTATCTGCAAAATAACCACCACAAGATTCATCATGGAAAGCTTTAAGTATTTATAAAATCTCATCTTGTCATACACATCTTCTAGTTTATGAGAGGTCATATCCAGATAAAAAAGAGACTTCCATCAATCCATGTATATCTAGCACTTTGTTTTATTATCTTTTTATTTTCTTTTGAGGTGAAAGATGGATGTAACATTCCTGATGATAAATAATTAGCTATATTAGCATACCATGGAGTTTTAATTGAAATTGCAAATAAGTGCTCATTAGGAAAATTGTCTGAGAGGTACAATCTCTCACTGTATGACCAGATAGGAAATCACATTTGATTTTCCCTTCCCTGCCTATTCAAGACTGGAGGAAGAGTTCCTCAGACACAACAACCATCTGTTATCCTCACATTAGTAATAGGTTTGTCTATGAGATATTTCTATGTGAATGATCAGATGAGGAAGTGACTCTAGCCTATGGATGGTGACAAATTTATTCACAAGATGGATCACCAACATTTCCCTTTCTCCGTGGATCGATAATTCACTCTCTAGGTTACATTTTTACTTATAAAGTAAATAGCATAAGTCATAAGATTTTCCTTTTCACCCAATGATGCCCCTATTACAGATTCCATGCATCTATTGAGATGTGAAATGGAAAAGTCTAATTAGGTCCTCTTAAAATAGGTGTGGTTGATAGCTTGTCATTTAGTTTCTGGAAGGCAGTTTTGCAATTAGTACTCCAATGGAAATGTATATCTTTCCCAAGTAATTTGAATAAAGGCAAAGTTTGGCTTCTGCATTAAAATTTTCAATGAATCTTCATAATAGCCTCCCATATCCAAGAAAAATTCTAACATCTTTTTGACTTATTGGTTCTGGTAGATTTATTATGATTTCATTTCTTTTGTTGGATCCATCAAGACTGATGATGAGATATGACATTGGCCTATAATACCACCCCTTCACTAACATCATCATGAAACATTTTCGCTGTTGGTGAGACAAATTTGTTTTATGCACCTTTTAAGACTTTTTTCCAAATTTCCAAAGATCTTTCAAAAGAATCACCATGCACAGAAATCATCCATATAGGTCCTCTATACATTCACATGTACTCAACCAGTAAAATGCTGTGATACCCTTTGAAATGTAGTCGGGGCATTATATAAACCAAAAGGTAATAATTCTTTTAGTAAGCATATGTTCCCAAGTGGGCATGTGAAGGAAGTTTGTCTCAGATTCTAAGGTTATTTTGATCTGATTGTAGCCACGAATCCATCTAAGAAGGAAAAGAATTTCTTCCCAAATGAAGTGAATCCAAGACTGGATCTATGAAATTGGTAATGGAAAATGATCTCTAATTGTTGCTTTGTTCAATTCTCTAGAATTCACACAAATTCACATTTTCCATTTTTCTTAGGTATAACAACTAATTAATTTGAGAGAAAACCCCATTGATCCACGAGATAGGGTAGATAAATCCTACGCTCAATAATTTTTGTAATTCCTCTTGACTACCTCTTTCAACATTGGATCGAAATCTTCATAGGTTGTCTGAGAGGTCTTATGGTATCATCTATGTAGATATGATGAGTGCATGTATCCGGATGAATTCCCTGCATATCAGTAGATTCCCAAGCAAATGCTTTATGGTATTTTTCAGTAGTGCAATCAATTGTTCTTCCTGAGGTGGTTCAAAATTGTGCCAATATTCAAATGTTTCCCGGGATTAATTTCAATTGTCTTGCCTTGATCATTTGTCATGGAAATAACTGAAAAATGTCATTAAATGTTGCTCCTAAAGAATTGATTGTGCAATTTTCTTGGAATCTTTGTCCTAAGATTTCATCTGCAGCAATGTATTGTGTATCTCTTAATTCTTCCGAGATATATGGTTCAAAAATGAAATAGTCTAATAGATCTTTGGTTATTTTCTTCTCTAAACTCAAAAGCTTGATTAATGCTTAATATAGGCTGAATTACTTCTTCCTGTACTAAGTATGTTTCACTGCCAAGGCAGCTTGATCTTAGTATAGAAGGTTTTGTGCCTGAGGATAAAGGGTGATTTATTTTCTTTCAAATCCATGAGATAAGCATATTTCCTGATCTACAACCAATGAAAGCATCACCTGTGGCCAACCAAGGTCTTCCATTGATTCTTGGAAGACCTTGGCTGGATGGCCTCCTAGATTAGATTTTGGTTGGATAACTAAGAAATCTACTGGATACCCCCAAGAATCCAAAGAAACTGGATGTCTCTAGTATACCTTCGGGAACTATTTTAGATCTATCAACTAATTCTATGACTGTGGTGGTTGGTCTCAGAATTTGCAAATTCAGATGTCTCATTGTTTCTAATGTCATCACATTTATAACTGCTCCTAAGTCAATTAATAAATGTTTTTGAGATTGAAAAATTGTTGATTGCTATTGTTACCATTGGAATTCTCGGATCAACATATTTTCAATGGCAATGTTATTTGGACATTAGCTGTGCCTAGGTTTCCAAATGATATAGAATTACAGGATCTTTCCTTTATTTTGTTTATTTTCTTTGAGCAATTCTTAATTGCTTCTTTATAGATTGGGATATCCTTAATAGCTTGCGATAAAGGAATTTTTACACAGACTTTTCTTAATTCATCTAATACATCAAACCTGTGAAGAGATATTGGTATTTCTTCATCAACTTTCTGAAAGGAGGTGTTTGGATTTTGATGTTCTCCTTCCTGATTTGATTATCTAGTGATAGTTCTTCTGTACTAGGACTCTCTTTCGCTCCAAATTTGGTTTTCCTGGATAACAGGAGAATCTTTGGTAAAATCCTTTTCCATCTCAAGTGGATATTTTGAAGAGGAGGATGCAATAGGATGGTCCTTCTTCAATATTATACATGGGTTTTTCCACTTTATTGGGATTGGAGGCTGAGATGGTGAATGGAGGGTCAAGTGAGGTTGGTTTGATGGTAGTTGGAGTTGTTGTGTTGCAAGTTAGCTGAGGTGCAAAGTTGTGTATTGGAGTAAGGAATTTTGGGGCTGATCACTGATTTGTTGGATAAGGGAAGGATATGGATGCTGATAAAGTAATGCTGATAAGAATCATGATATGGTTGTTGGTAAGGTTGTTGATATGGATGATTTCCTTGATCATACCCTCACCAACCTTGAGAAGATTGATTTGGTTCTGCTGAGGAGGCCAAGCTTCCAAGGCATGGGTGCATTCATGGAATTTGAATGGAGCTTGAAATTCTGTGGAAATTGTTGAGGAGCAAAATCTTGAGACATACCTGTGAAACGTAGCTACCAAGGCCTCCCAGGGAAGCAGGGTGTAGCAAGAGACCTATCTTTGTCCTTCTTCATGAGTAAATAGTTCTTTAATCTTGGACAATTATCAATGGCATGATTATCTGTATATAATCCACAAACTTGAACTTGTTTTAAAGGAGGACATTCTCCCGGGCCCGTTTTCCATGAAGGAGCCACCAAATGGAAAAATATTTTCTCTTGTTCCTATTGCTTATTTTTAGATTTAAATGTGTCAATTTGTGAACCATATGTGTTCATAATATCAGTTTTGAAGCTTTCAAACATATTTCCTAATTCAGTTTTAGTGACACCATTAGAAACTGATTTTGTTGACCTTGTCACAAAATTCCTTTGTCCTATTCCTTTTAGCTTTTCTCGAGTATTTCTTACATAGTTCAGCAATTTTTTGGGAAAGGAAGGTGATAAATATCCCCCATTTCATTCGGGTTAAGAGCCTCCAAATTCTCATCTCAAATTCCTTAAAAAGATAAAATAATGATAATCTAAAGGAAGATTAGATTGCTTAGATTTATGCATGTTGTAGAAATTTTCTAAATATTCCTCTAAGTTTCTTCTCACTTTGAGTCATCTTAAAGATATCTTCTTAGAGTCTTTGGACTTAATAAGAGGCTGATATTTAGTAAGAAATTTATTTTTCATGTCTTCCAAGATTATGGTTGAAGCTTCCCAAACCCATAACCATTTGCATTATCCTTTCAGAGTTATAAGTGGAATAAATGGGTTTCCTTTGAGCATCACTCAGGATATCCATATATGTTCTACAAAACGACACAAATTCAAACATAGTATCGTATCATCAAGATTTAAACCAAAGAAATTTGGAGAACGGATGGAGGAATATTTTCATTTTTATGTCATCATCTCCTAAAAGGGTTGGTGGGTCAACTATAGGAAATGCAAATGTATTATGTTCTTCCTCTTCTTCTTCGCTTCCTCTTGCCTCTTCTCTATGTGATTCTCTATCTTCTTCGTTTTTTCCTCTTCTTCTTCATTTATTTTCCTTGCTAGTCCCTTTCCATTCTTTCTCTTTCTTGTCTATCACCTTCTGACATTTCAAAGAAGTTTTCTGTTGTAAAATCCGATATCTCTATTGGAAAAAGAGGTTGCTCTATTTGTTCAAAAATAGTTTTTTTTTATTTTTTTCTTTCTTAATATCAATTACTTTATTTGAAACACTTATTGGTTTGTTTCTTTCTTGTACTTCCATAAGCTAATAGAACTTGTCTTTCTACAAGAGTTAACCTCTTCCCTGAACGTTGTTTCTCTTATAATTCTTCCAAAGTAATCCTTCCAACAATTGGTGTGGTTGATTCAGTTATAGATGTGCCCGCTCCTACATGTGACATGTTGTAATAGTTTTGGGGATTTTTTGTTTTAAAAATCTGCCTTTACAATCTCTAAGTTTAGACATAAAGAGACATAATTCAAAATCACTTCTATGCTATGTTTTTTTTCTTGGTGTGAATATATGTTTTTTTCTTTTATGAGTGTTTTTTTTTTTTTTATCTCTAAATATGCTTCCTAACGCATTTTCTAAAATGTTGAGCTCCAAATCTACCCAAGTAAATGAGAGGATTTATTATCAATCCTGTTTCAGGTGACTTAGAGGCATGTCCAAAGATATGGTAGATTTTAGAGATAGTTTTTATCATTAATGGAGATAAACCAAAACCTATTCTAGGCTGAATATGAAAGAGATGCTTAGCTTCTATTCAGAAGTCATCTCATAGTCCTCATAACAGTGATCAGCACTTGTTTTTAAATGGTAAAAACAATAGGCATAAAATCTATTCTATGTTGAATGAAAGACCAAGCTTCTGAGTCTTAAGTCATCTCTAGTCCTCATAACAGAATCAACATTGTTTTTAAGAAAGGGAAACAAGAAGCATCTAAGAGAAAGTTTAAGACCTTATCAAATGTTGGAAGAACAAAACTCTTATTCAAGAGATGCATTCATTGTCTCTTTCATTCATTCACAATATCAGTCCAAATCAAAAGTATTGAAAGCATAAATAATTCAAAAGCATTTAAAACTATCTTGATGCTTGAAGTCTAACTGCACACTGAGTTCTCATTCAAGAATCCATTCACAATGATGAGTAAGTCTTGAAACATTAAGCATGTAACTGAAACATAAAATTCATTTACCTATAGCAAAGATAAAACTCATCTACAACAAACAAGGTCTAAAACATGTACTTAAAAATAACACAAGGAAAGAGTGTACTAGCTTAAGTAATGGGGGCCCCCACTGCCTTCCCTGCACACTTGGGTTAATCTCTGCCATTTAAAGGACTCCAGAGAATTCAAATTTAAGCATTCAAATGAACAAAAAATAATGAGTCAGATTCAAGAGCAAATTCTCAAGTTTCTTCATTCATCCAAAGGTGGTTTACTAGCTCAAACTTAAGAGTATTTATACAAATGTTTTAAAACCATAAATGCTGAAATGTCTCCTAAATATCATAAGTAAATACACAATATACTAGGAGGGTCGAATTCCTCCTCTAGATCCTCAAAACATGGTCAAATCCAATTTTAAATCAAAATCAGTCTAAGATTTAATACAAATGTGGCAATTTCTGTG
This sequence comes from Picea sitchensis, assembly GCA_010110895.2. NCBI lineage: Eukaryota > Viridiplantae > Streptophyta > Pinopsida > Pinales > Pinaceae > Picea > Picea sitchensis. The sequence continues at coordinate 2,728 of SNQJ01S0182679.1, read as the reverse complement.
AAGTGGCCCTCGCTTTTGACCAACAAGGACTGGGTGCATCTAGCAAGCAGCCTCTGCATTTTGAATTGATACCTTATTCACCTATCCTTTGGTAAAACATCCGGGGAACACGTAATTCATGTTGGATTTCTCCTGTGTCCTTCAAGTATACAAACGATGGAGATTTTACGGGATTTGGTCAAAACCTGTAATTTCTGATAAATTTTAAATTTTAATGCAAAAATTTAGAAAATTCAATTCCTGCTAAAGGGACACGACAACATACCTTGGATAGGCCGAAAGAGGAGTGAGAAACCATCATGGTTTATCGAGAGAAAGACAAACTTAGCCTTCGTGATATTTGTTTGTTCGCTATCTCGGTTTGTTCATCATATGGAGGATGATAAGATGAGATATGAGCCAATTGAGTACCCAAAAAAGAAAATAATTATGTCCAAAAATGTCCAAAGAATATGGGATCAAGTACTTAAGCCAATCTTGCTACAAGGTATCTTTAGAACTCACTGAACAAAGGGCACCTATACTAGCTTAAAGTGACAGAGAGAGTGCACAAAAGTGTACTTGGTCACCTATCAAATCACCATGATGACACTTTCCTTCAGACTTTGCACCCCTGTGATGAAATCCATGGAAACCTCCTCCTGACTGTGATTTGGGATGGCTAATGTTGTAAAAAGACTCAAGTGCTAATTGTTTCCACCTTGTTTTGTTGGTAAACCAAACATTCCTGGCAAACCTTTCGAATATCAGGTTTTAAGGCTTAACCTAAAAAAAAAATCCTTCCTCACTCTATGGTAGGTTTTCAAAACTTTTGTCTCCTACTAGAGAGAGGCAACCTAATAGTACCTTTTGTTTGAGTTGGGAGCTCTTACATAAATATATAAGGATCTTTGTATCTACAGTGAATCATTTTCCATGGAAACAAAATTTATGCACTCTGGAATCTTAATGCAACTCCCTTTGAAATGAGAGTCCACCTTTCTCTTATCATTCTTCCATTCATCCTTGTTTCTATTATCCAATCACTTTGGATGATTGAGATAGCATGAGAAGGGCCTCAAAATATTCTGTATCATTCTCTAGAGTGCATCCACACAACTTTTATTCCCATATTTGAGTACAGATGATTTCAAAGTCATAACCCAATATCTTAATTACCCATTTTTTGTTGCTCTTCTAAAGTATAGTCTTGTCTAGTGCATAAGAGTATCATGATTTGTTTTGAACTTTAAGTGCCTACCTATTATGTAAGCACACCATTTCTTCAATTCATGTAGTAATCCCATCATTTCCTTCTTCATAAATGGGTTTGTGTAAACTTTCCTTGAGTGGTCGTGATTTCAAAATCTAGGGCATTCCTTCTTGCATTAGGACAACACCAATTCCATACATCATCCCGAGGCATCACATTTTACAATAAAGGTTGTAGTCTGGAGTGTTCCAATATAAAGATCTTTGCACATCACCTCTTTGCTGTTCTAAATATTTAGTTTCTTGAGTCCAAGGAAATGCATCCTTCTTAGTTTATGTCATTAAAGGTGTTTCTATTCTTCCATAGTACGAATAAACTTAAGGTAAGAGAACCTCACAAACCCAAAAATCCTTAAGATTATTCAATGTTTTGGGAATTGGGCAGTCCATCATATCTTAATCTTGTTGTAGGTTCACTGACACCTTCACATGAGATATTATGATCCAAAGATTTTCCTCCTTTCTACCCAAAAAATATTTTGGATGGTTTTAAGATATAGCTGAGCCCTTTAGAAGTAGAACCTTTTCAACATGTCTCACATGATCCTCATAAGACTTGCTATAGATTATTATTATATCATCAAAAAAAATACTAACAAATTTTTTTGAAGGAAGGGCTTGAAAATGGAATTCATCAACCCTTGGAATGTGGAAGGTGCATTTGTAAGGCCAAAAGGCATGACCAAAAATTCATAATGGCCTTCTTGAGTTCATAATGTTATTTTTGGGATATCTTTTTCCTTCATTCTAATCTGATGATACCCTAAACGAAGATCCAATTTAGTGATATAGATTGATCCATGTAGTTCATATAACAATTCATCAATGACAGGAATGGGAAACTTATCTTTAATAGTGATCTTTTTGAGCTCTCTATAATCTGGACACATATTCCATGAGCTATCTTTATTGAATACTATTACCACTGGTGCAGAGTAAGAACTTTGTCTAGGTCTAATAATGCGAACCTCTAACATTTCTTCAACCATGCGCCCAATTTCACTCTTCTGGGCATAAGGGTATTTGTATGGCCTGATGTTAGGAGAAACACTACCAGGAATTAGATGAATTTCATGATCATGATTTTGAGTGGGTGCAAGACCTTTGAGAATATATTCAAATACTTTGGAATGCTTATCAATGATCCCTTGGAGATCTTGATGAATAGATGCCTTAGATGTTTCGACATCTAGTGAGCATAGTTGTGCAATAACGCCTTGATGCCCCTTTTTCAATAATTTTGTCATTCCATTAGATCTTATCACCTTACCGAGTTTCCCTGTGATACCTCTTAACTCAATTTCTTTTCCTTCCAATGAAAACTTCATGAAAACTTCTTGAAAATTAAAAGACATTGTTCCTAATGATTGTAACCATTGGATTCCTAGTACAACATCGGCACCACCCATGGGTATAGCAATCATTGGACTATTCATTACATATTCCCCCATAGTAAGATTGATCTTATTGCATTTTC